>RCUC01146516.1:0-62824 GCA_003697995.1 Taxidea taxus jeffersonii
GGTACTGTCTTCCAGCTGAGAGACTTCAGGCAGGTTATCGAGCCCTTCGGAGCCTTGGTTTCTGCTGGCAGTTGGAGGTGCTGGCGGCGTCCTTCTCGTAGGACTGCGGGGGGACTGAACTACGAAGCCCTCAACGACCTCTGCCGTGTAGTCAGTCTTAGCAAGGGTTAGCTCCTCTTACTGCTCTATCAGGCATATTCGCCCCTGCAGAGTATAGTCACCACTCGCGGAGACATCGAGAAAATGAGGAAAGATGGCAGAAACCATCCTGGCCTCATCTAGTGACAAGGAAAGTGAGGTCTGAATGTGATGGAGAGGAAATGTCCACATCGAGCCAAGGGTCCCTCCGCTCAGTTTTCCAGGGAGAGAATCACAGGAAGGCACAGCTTCCGGCATTTAGAAGTGAGAATGTTTTCATCATCATGGTGAGGCCTATTTTAAATAGTTTGGCTAATTAGGTGATGATTAAGTTGCACTGCTCCCATATGCTCGTGCTTTCTTCTCTGCAGAACATGTCTGCCCGAAAAGCTGTAGGTGGAGGACGTGTTCCTAAAGGAGGTTTTTGCTTCTTCGCACATAGCAAGTGCTCAAATGTGTCGAGCGGTCACCTGTTGTGGGCGGCTAATAACAATCGGAGTAACAGCAGCGAACATGCTAATACAGATTTACTTGGCACTTCATGAAATTGTCTCATTTAATCCTTCGAAGTTGGTGACACTACTCTCTCCAACCAACTCTTGAAGAACGCAAAGTCTAGAGGGCAGCGAATTCTCTGTGTCATCCCGCTCCCTCTGCCATTTCTTTGTTTGCGTGTTTGGACTTTTGTTGTGGGGTATTCTTAGCACAGAATGCACCTGCAGCAGGAATGATAGAAGTGACTTTCAATATAGCTCAGAACAGACGTAGCTGCTAAAGAGTCAGGAGGGACGGCATATGGCGACGCTCAGGATAGAACTGTGGGAACGGTGTGGGGACCATCAGAGTATGATGGGCGGAGAAGGCCGGGGGAGGAGGGAGAACCGGGAAGACTAGGCTGAGAGCCCTTGGGCAGAGCAATGGTGGGTGACCCTGGGTGGCACTGGCTCCCCTTCCTGAGGACAGCCCTGGCCCATGGCAAACTCACACCAGTCACTGTCCAGTACTCCCACCTCTCCAGGCCTACTTTCCCAACGTGCTGGACTACCTTTTCTCTGCAAAACCTGCTATTTCTTGCCATGTGTGTCTGTCTTTACACATGTACTTTTTATCTGTTAATTTGACAGAGAGAGAGAAAGCACAAGCAGGGGGATGGCAGGCAGAGGGAGAGGGAGAAGTAGACTCCCCACTGAACAGGGACCCCAATGTGGGGCTTGATCTTAGGATCCTGGGCTGATGACCTGAGATGAAGGCAGACACTCAGGTACCCCAAGCTGCCACTTTATTTTAATGTAGATGAGCTGTAATTCTTATAAAATTCTACCAGCTGGGCTGATGGTTCCCATCTTGCAGATGGAGAAATAGAGGCCCACTGGGGCTAAATAATCAAGCCAGCATCACACAATTAGATCTAGGGCTAGAGTGTAGGTCTCTCTGATTTTAAAGTCTGTCACTTTCTCTTCTTCCCCATTCCTTTAGAAATTCCCAGTCACCTCTCAAACTTCAGCCCGCATGCTGTTTCCTCTGTGAAGCCTTAATGGAATTCCTCAGATAATTGCATATTCCTTAATAGTTCTCTGTTACTCCTTATGCATCTATAGAAGCAGTATTTATTAAGGTTGTGTTGTAATTATATAGTCTATGTAGTTGTCTGGCTCCTTCCAGTATGGGCCTCATAAAGAGAGGAAGGGGGTATATCTTTTTTTTTTAAGATTTTATTAATTTATTTGACAGAGAGAGACACAGCGATAGAAGGAATGCAAGCAGAGGGAGTGGGAGAGGGAGAAGCCGACTCCCCTGTTGAGCAGGGAGCCTGACATGGGGCTCAATCCCAGGACCCTGGGACCATGACCTGAGCTGAAGGCAGACGCTTAACAACTGCGACACCCAGGCGCCCCCGCATATCTTTATACATCTTGATCATAATACTTTCCCTCTCTGTCTTCCAACCAAGCCTTTCACATTGCTTGTCATATACTATGCCCTTAATAAATTATTATTGAATTAATGAATACATTAATTAATGCTAAGGAGCTCAACTGTGAAGCTGTGAACTTCCTCCTCTTTGCCAGATTATTGATTCTGTCCTAAGTCTGTTCCCTGTCTGCATCCCACACTAGCGTGATGAGCCTTAACCAGATGGCTAGCCGCAGAGATGTCCATCCTTGGACTCAGAGTCTGCTTCCCAAGCCAGTGTGCTGGCGATGACTGGAGACCATCCCAGACCCTTGGCTAACTGGTGGCCCCAGCGGCATCAGCAGCAGTAAATCTAAGGGCAGAGGAAAACTCTGGATTGAGCCTTCAGGAGCCGACCTGGGAGCGAAAGTCCTTTGTTTTCCCAATCCAGCCCATTTTACAACATTTGCCGAGTCCCCTCACATCTGCAGTGCTCACACGGATATGCTTGGGGTGCAGGAGCTGCTCAGGCTGAGGCTTCTTGCAAATGCGGGCTGTAGCCAAACGTCTAAGCCCCAACTAAGCTGCAGTTTATGTTTTAATAGAAGCAAAATCACTCAGCCTCTCCAAGGTTCGCCCCCGGTCCCTGTCTATCACTGCCTGCCCTCTCCGTCAGTCTTTGACCTACCTGCTTTCAGATTCTATCCACTCTCCACGTTCAGAACATGAGGTGGCTTGTTTCCGGAACACTCGTCTGGAAGCTGGAGGGGTTGGATCAGGAGCTGAGCCAGCCTCTGTCACTGAAAGGGTTAATACCTCTTCCCCAGTAACTGACCAGAGCTGAGCTGCCACCCAGGTGCGGAGAGTGACTTAACTCTACCATCAAACGGTGCAACAGTGGGGACCCTGAGTCCCGAAGAGACATTTCTCTGACGTTTTGGTCACAACGGGCGATGGCAATAAATCATTTAACTTTGACCGCCAAGGGTTGTTCTACAGGGAATGCAGACTCTTTGCGAGAGGGGCCATCTATCCTGGTTTATGCCACTTGTCCCTATTCGAGTTTGTGTTTGTTACAGACAGAAGTGGCCAGATCTCCAGACATCAGTCTCCTTCCTCCTTGCTGTCTCCTCACGCAGCCCGGGCCCGCTCATAGGACACAAATCCAGCTGTGCGTCAACCTCAGTGGGAGGGGACGTGTGTTGTCCTGTGCACCTGGGGATGCAAAGAAGCCCAGCCCTCAGAGGGGCAGCCGTTAAGACAGACCTGGGCAAAGAAATGCAGATTTGTCAAGTTAAGCAGACCCAGCCTGAGGCTTGGGCACCGGCCGGGTAGGCGGCTTTGGGGGATCACGGAAGAAGACCCACATAAAAATGGTCCCTGTCACTGGGCAGGGTAGGCTCACCATGGAGGCACTTTCTAGGAGACTTAGGGAGACTGCATTTTTTTTTCTGGCTAAAAACATTATGTAAATGCTTATGGAAGAGCCATTAACTGATTAACAGATGAGTATAAATTAGCTTGTATGATTAAGTGATTAATACCCATTGTGAGCTAGCAGAGCCCGAAGAGAATAGAGCCTGATGAAATGAGACTAAATATTTTGCCTACGCCGTAACAAGGTTTTTAGGTAGACGTGTGGCATCTCATTTGGATGTGATTCCTTCTAGTAGTTTTCCACAGGGGGAGAAGAAGTGGTGAAGGCTGGGGGAAGCCAATCTTTAATCAACCTAGATGCATGGTACACACCTGGACGCCAAGCCTCCCAGCAGCCCCGTGAAGAAATGGCTGTCATCCCGCTGGACAGACAAGGGGACAGCGACTGGAGAAGCCAAGCGGGCTGTCCAAGATGGCAGAACCAGAGCCAACAGGTGGGATGGACCTGGGTCCCACCGCCTTTGCACACAGCCAGCCGTCCTCTGGTGATCAGAGATCTAAAGAAAACATGTAACTTGCTCTAAAATGAGTTGTAGGAATCAGTGATGATCATGAAAATGACGATATGAAGGTCAACATGAGGTCGGTGGTGAGGCTGATGGTCAGGGGGACTGTCTTTATGGCTCTGTGCCAGCACCCTGCTGAGCTTCTCACATTTATTATTTTATTTAATCCCTATAAAATGCCTGTGAAGCAGGTGTTACAAACCTCTTTTTGCAAATGAGGATCAAGACAGTCACTGGATGGTTTGCTGGAATTTGAGCTGGTTCTTTCGGAGAAGAAGGCCTTGTTTCCAGCTCCTGCACTCACTGCCCCCTTATCCACTGGAGTGGGACCCAAGGACAGACAAAAACTCCCCATGAGAGCCTAGTGTCAAGAGGCCTTGAAGCAACAGTCTCTGGTAATGTACCTGGCCCTAGACTTAGCTTGCTCTCCATTGGGATTTTGACTCAAGAAAGAGAAAAAGAAAGAAGGGAGGAAGGAAGGAAGGAAGGGAGGGAGGGAGGGACGGAGAGAGAGGAAGAAAGAAAGAAAGAAGGAAAGAAAGAAAGAAAGAAAGAAAGAAAGAAAGAAAGAAAAGGAAAGAAAAGAACTGAGTATTTAATATGGAAAAAGAGTCTGGGTAAAATAATCAAATATTAGCTAGAAAAGTAGAGATTTGCATCTAGGTATATTTTTTTCCTAATTTTATTTTCTATATTATTTTTTGTAAATAAAGATTGGCAGTCACATTAGCTAATTAATTACTATTGAGTTAGGATGAAAGAGAAGTGAACCCCATTAAGGTCTATTATGGGCAGAGATTGGATATCCTGTGGACAACATGAGACTTCTGGGTGCTTCTGGGGGAGGACCCGCCCAGGAAAATCTAGGGTGAGGTTCTGGTGCCGATATACAGTTTGTTTCTTTCCAAAATTGCCTAGAGATGGGGCCAAAGCCTAATCTAGAGTTTTTCACTTGGGAAAAGCAAGTCAAATCCATGAATTCAAAATGGGCTAGTATTAACTTTGCTTAAGCGATCACAAAACTTGATCTTGACAGAGAGCCTAGCCATCAATGCCCCAGCGTTAGCCGAATGAGGAGCTGTAAAAATTTCCTGCAGCTCTCCCCTCATCCTGTTCTTCCGTGTTTCCTTCACTGGGGTACTGGACGGTGACTGCTTCTGGAGACCCCAAACCCTCAGTGTGTGAAGATCTGGCCCTTCCTTCAGGCTTCTTCCTTCCTCATCAGACACCGAAGCTTTCTTCTGGGTTGGATTTCAAATAAACAATATCCATGCAGGTTCTTTAGCAAGTTGCTCTGAGACGTTTAAGTAGGAGCTAGCTGTGCCAACCACCAGATGTGCTACCAGTGCTGAGCATTTTGCAGTTGGAGGCACGTTGGCTGGGGAGAGTTTAAGGGTGCTGCTTTGTGGAGACCTGGCCAGGTCCTCCCCGGGAGGGACTGTGCAGCCAGACCTGAGGCAGGGAGAAATGGGGCTACCGGTTCAGACATGCATGCCATGTGCACAGATCAGCGGGTAGACAGCAAGTCCCCACCAGGATTCTTAGGTCGACCCAGGTTGCTGACCCCAACCTTCTTTTCTCCAATAATCTGTCATAGAACCCCACTTGGAGAATGACCCAAAGGAGAAATTCCTCCTGTTTGGCCCAAACCCTTGAGCTTCTTGAAGGCAGGAGCATATCTTACCCCATGTGGAGCCAGCACCTGGTTTGTACAGGTGCTGATGAATGTCACTAACACCAGTAAAGAGGAGAGTGTTTAGCAATCATCTGTCCTTAATGAGTGGCTCACCTCTATTACCCACGAAAGTCTATGATCCGTGTATCTGCATGCCAGATTTTCCCTCCCATTCTAAACGTGCAATCTCTGACTTCCCATGTATCTCTCCAAACTTTTACATTGTATCACATGTATTCTTGTACTAACCCACTCTGGAGATGAGTCATTGTAAATAAACCAATAAATAAAGTGGTAGGTTTGTAGGAGTATCCCAAGATATCACTCTTTTAAGACCCCCTTTTAAGAAACATGGTAAAATTGTGACAGGTCGTTTGCTGTCCGGGTGATCTCTTTCTGGACCTCCTCTTTGTAACGTTACATTAGAACAAGAGACCATCGCGATGTCCACGTGTGTACATTTCCTCCTGTAATTCCTGTCTATCCAACACTTACTGTCTACTCTTAATCCCTTAGGAAATTTTTACTGAAGTCCCCTGACCAATGTTAGTGCTCTGAATGCCACAAATGCATTTGAGCTTTGGAGTTTTCAGTATTTGCAAATAAGGTTGGAGGATTGCTTACCTGAAGGGATGGGGCATCAACTCTGTGGAAAACTAGGGCACAACAGCATGAGGGGACCTGGTCCCCAGTCCCCAGAGCAGGAGAGCAGGTAAATCAGAGGCTGTTTTGTGCCCAGTGTTGGCCACGCTGTCCCTGTCACTGGGGTTGGGAGGCAGCTGAAGCCAGGTGGGCGAGGAGCAGAGCGGCTGTGGTCCCTCTAAGGTAGCCAGATGGCAGGGAGCTGCCTGCTGGGCACAGGAATGGCCAGCCCAGGCATGGGCACTTTTTGCTGGAATTTGCTCTCTGTTATCAGGGCGCCAGGTGACATGGGTCATCTTCCGCTTCAAGCCAAGTTACAGGACAACGGGAGAAATCTACCACCTGGCCGAGACACCTCAGTGAACAGCCCTCACGTGGGCTGAGCTGCAAGGCAATGCTCAGAAAGCAAAATTCTTTCTTGTCTGGTCCTGAAGGGCTCCTCCTGTCCCGTCCTGTGCAGGAGCTTGGCCGCCTGTGGGTCTTCGAGGGCTGAACTTGAGGCTCATTGACCAGCTGTAACTCCTGCTGAGCCCAGGAGCCTTGCTGTGGGGCTGTGGGCGATAACCCCAGCCCCCTCCCCCCCCCCCACACCTGCTCACTATTCTTGTCTTCCTGGTGTGATCGCCACCATAAGACCGTTGGCAGGGGTTGAATGAAATGAGTTGATCTGGAAGACAGTCTCATATAAAAATAATAGTCTGGAAAGGAGCAGGTTTGCTGTGGAGACAGGAGTGAGCAGGCTGTCTGATGGAAGACACAAGTTCTTCTAGCTGAGGCTTCGGGCTGGCTGGTTTGAGACACTCAGGATTTCGGTAAGCTGCCTAACAGCTGAGCCACTTTCCAGGAGGCAAGACCACAGCCCCATCGCCCCTCCTCAGGAGCCCAAGAGCTGGAGAACTGGAGGAGGACCCTGTTGGCCCTCGGCAGGCCCCCCTTCGGGAGCCACGTGCGGTGGGCGCCGTGCATGTGTGATGAGACGCACCCCCCCTACGATCTTGCTAACGTGTACTCATGTCTGCAGGCCGTCTGGGGCCCCTTTTCTCCTCCAAACCCTGCCAATCATTTCAGAAAGCCCTGTGATGTGCAAATCACGGCGGAGAAAAAAGGATGGTCGAGTCTCAGTAAAAGGAATTATGAATTTCACCTGATCTGAATTCCAGGCTGTAGGAACAGACCTTCAAGAATGAGACTGGGAACTTCAGCTTTGATGCCAGCCTTGTGGGATCCGTCCGTTGTATTTTGCAAGCACACCTCCGGCTATCTGGAGTGTCAAGGCCGACTGAGGCCCAAGGTTAACAACCTTATTATAGGTATCAAGCTGAAGAGGGACCGACATGCCGATAAGCCAGGATGAGGGTGGAGAAGGGGCGATGGGAGCGGTGATGGCCTGGGAGAGTGTTGTCTGAGCTCAGAGCCGGGCAAGGACCACGACAATGTGGGGCAGGTGCCACTGGTTGGATGGGCACCTTCTGAGCAATGGGTAACTCCGCCATCCCTTTGGGCCCCTCCTGGCCTGGGGCCAATGCCGTCATTGGGGGACCCTTGAGAGAGAAGCCTCACGTGACATTTCTAACAGGTGGAGGCTCCAGGGGAAGTTGTGCACATGACAGGAAGCCCCAGGCCCGGCTGCCAGTGCCGTAGCTCAGAGCTGGAACTTTGTAAGCCCTAGGGAAGCGTGACTTCGCGGGCCTCCTGCACCTGGAGGCTAACTTGATCTGAGCCCAGGAGCAGGACCGGCTGGATGCCCCGCCTTCTCTCTTCCTTCACTCGGCTTCCACCGAAGCTCTCTTTTCCGGTTTCCTTACTTCTCTCTTCTGGTCATCTGTGACAATTCCTTCTCCTACTAATAATTCTATAAATTCCTTTATATGGGGGTGTAAATGACAGAGAAGGTTTACACATTCCATATTTTTTTCTATTTTTTTAAGATTGTATTTATTTCTTTGAGAACAAGGGAGAGAGCATGAACGGGGGATAGGGAGAGGGAGAAGCAGATGCCTGGCTGAATGGGGAACTGGATGTGGGGCTCGATCCCAGGACCCTGAGATCATGACCTGAGCTGAAGGCAGATGCTTAACAAACTGAGCCACCCAGGTGGTCCCCATATCTTTTAAATATTTATTTATTTGAGAGAGAGAGAGAGAGTACATGTGTGCACACGGTGGGGGGGTGAGGGGAGGTGGAGTAGCAGAGGAAAAGGGACAAGCAGCCTCCGCACTGAGAGTGGAGCCCACGGTGGGGCAATCTCATGACCCTGACATTTTTGAGATGTGGTTGTGCAGTGTGGAGTGTTGGCAATAACACTGGACAGGCGGTCACCATATCCCCCTCAGGCTCTCTATTCTCAATGCGATCTGCCCAAGGTAGATAATATTTTTAAGGACTTTCCAGTTCTTGAAGTCAACAGTTTTCCTCATCACATGGGATGCACCCTTTTGAACCAGGTGAAGCAGCTAAAACACCTGGATGCTAGCCCAGGTGCCATCTAGAGAGATACCATCAGAATGGACCCTGGTGGAATCTGAGCCCTTCAAAGTACTGCCAAAGTGATACTCACACCTGGCCGCTGGTCTCTCTTCAAAGGAAGGAGGAGGAGCCAGCGCAGGTGGACACCAGGAGAGAGGTAATCTCCCTCCTCTGTGGCTCCTCGCACTGACCTAGACCAAGACCAACCTCTAAGGGTTGGTGTCAATGATGTAAAGCTTGCAACTTGATCCTTTCCCAGAGAACAGAATGGGGGTGCAGTTCCTGAGAAATCAGACTGAACAGAAATTAGCCTTCACCAGCTGCTCCTGTAATTACATTTAAATTCAGTTAAACTAATTTCTTACACTTGATAAAAGCAGTTGTCTTTCCAAATTATTCTCAGACTCCTCCATTCCAAACGCAATACAAATATGCCATGGCCTGGTTGGAAAAGTTCTTCTTTCTGGGCCTCTCTGTCTTGTCACCCCTGTTCACAGCATCTTTGTAAAGAGCTCAGAAAGCTGAACTGCCCCATTAGCATAAGATTCTGTGACTCATTGACTCACAGATTGTAAATCAGAATAACATTGGGTTTTAATTAATTATATTAATTTTAGGGGAAACAACAAAACTGAAAAGTCTGCAGAGCTTCATTTACTGAGAAACTCTGAAATGTCTTTTATTTTTAGCAAGAGCCATAAAAACATCTCCTACTGAAATAATGTAAAAATCAAGGAAGGGTTGTATTACTCAGCGTGATCGCGCCCTTTAAAAGGCTTTGACATTTTCTTTATTTTTGTAAGTTTTTTTAGAAAGAAAAAAATATATATATATTATATTACATACGCATCCGCACATGCATACGCTACCCAGATCCTCTCTGTAACAGTATTCACTACCGACTGCAAGTCAATGTAAGGTGTTTCTATCTTGGGTCCTCTCAAAGGGAGATTAATGACTACATTATCATAAAGAACATGCAATCAGTTATCTTCACTGCAGAGACTGCACCATGGTCAGAAACTCTCAAATACTTTTTGTATACACATACACAATTAATTCCTTATTCCTTATTCCTTTGCATTTGTTCATTTACTCAAGCTAGTATATGTTGGTGCCTATTACAGGCTGGATACCTGGGCAGGAGCTGACAGTACAAGGTGAGCTTAATAAGACCAGTCCAGAGATCAGGGTACATAGGGTTCCATGTGGTTAAAGCAGCATCATAAAACCAAGGGCATGGGACTGTGGGAGCAAGCGGGGGCGGGGGGTATCTGAGGGCACTAGAGAGAAATGGGAAGGAGACAGGGGCAGTGACATAAAAGAAAGCCAAGAGTAAAGATCTACATGTTTTAGTCGAGCAAGTGACTATTACCTGCAGTTGTGTGTGCCAGACATAGGCCAGGTGCTGGTGAAGGCATCAGTGAGCAAGCTAGACACAGCTACCTCTCTTTTGGAATTTATAGTCTAATTGGGAGGTGTTAGTCAAATAATAAGGCAGGAATAAAATTGCTATTTTGATAAGAACATTTAAGGAAAAGTACAGGGGCTTTAAAAGTATATTTCATGGGGAGCTAAGCTACATGGTGAAAATTAGGATAGGCTTGCCTAAGAGAGTAACATTGAAGCAGAGACCTGAAAAAGAAGCAGGCATGGCCAGCCACAGGACGGATGGTGGAAAGCATGTTCTAGACAGAAAGAATAGATAGGCAAAGCACAAATAAGAGAGGAAGGTTGGAGTTTTCTAGAACCTAGAAAGAAGCCAGAGTGATTGGAACACAACAAGGGGTGCTGGGGGAGGGAGGCGGAAGATGGGCATGGTCAGACCAGAGTTGGAGAGGTGGGCAGGGAAAAGATCATATAAGGTTTGGGCTTTAAACTAAGAGGAATAAAAGCACAATGACACACTCAAAACAAAACAAAACAAAAAACACAATTTGTTTAAGGAAGAGAATTATGAATTTTAAAAGTGTCTAGACTGTAACAGAAGCTTAAGAAAATCAGTTATTGTCCCACTTTCTATACCCAGCTCGGGTCCTTGACTAAGCTAATCCATGTACTCTGCACCTTCATCTTGGTCTCCAGGAGTTATTCTGTCCTGTTGGTTCTGATTTTAATTTTTAACCCAATTTTTGAACTTGTCTCCTGTCCTCTTGGCCACCTATGGTTTCTGTTATGATGAGCCATCTGGATGATGGAATAGTTCATTCATTCAATTATTTAGTCAACAAATGCCTATTGAATACCCCTGTTACATGATTTATTCCTTGTTGAGCTTATAGTATCACAAAGGTATATGATATATGCATAAAAATTATAACATTAAATGTTATACTGGAGGCCCTAGTCTAAGGCAAGGACAAGAAAAAAAAGTTAAGAATGTGCTCCTAGGAAATCTAAAATAACCTCCTATAGATAACTTATTAGAATTGATAAAGGACTTTACCAACATATCTAGATACAATAGCAATATACAAAACTCAGTTGTATTCCTATAAATCAGCAAGAAAATATACAAGACATATGAAGCAATTAATATAAATAATTTTTTAACATATGGAAGACCTGCATAAACAAAATGTCAAAGCTGTATTGAGAAAGATTAAAGAAAGCTTGAACAAATTGAGAAATATACCATATTCATGGATAGTATTCAAGATCCAATACTGGAAAGTTGGAAGGATACTCATTTTCCCCAAACTGATTCATGGATTCCATGTAATCCTAATCCTAGCCAAAATTCTAGCAAGGTTTTGGTGAAATTTGAGAAGTTGATTCTAAAACTTTGATGTCAACACAAAAACTATCTGACCCTTTTGAAGAAAAGAATAAAGTAGAAAGACTTGCTCAACCAGACACCAGATTTGCTTTAAATTATAGCAGAGGTAGTGTGGTATTGGCATAGGGATGGGCAAATGACCTAATGAAGCAAAATAGAACAGAAAAAGGGTATGCATATGTGTGGACACCTGATATATGAAAGAGGTGCATAGCAGATCAGTGAGAGGAATATCTTTTCAGTGATGAATCCCAGGTAGACTAGAGATCTAAATGCAAAAGGTGAAATTATAAACTTTCAGATAATAATATGGAATATTTTCATGTAAGAAATAGAGGCAATGTCTTCTTAAACAAAATTCAAAAATGAAAGATACATGAATTTGACTACATTAAAATTAAGAACTTGTATTCATTAATGGATTCCATAAAAATAATAAGAGGTCACACTGTAAGTGGGAAAAAGATGTAAATATTTGTGTTACAGTATTTGTAATATATGAGTGACAATAAATTGAAAATATTTTTAAAAAAAACTACTCCATATCAGCAAGAGAAAAGCAATCCAATAGAAAAATGGACAAAACCCAACAAATAACCAAAGAAGAAATCCAAGTGGCCAATACATAAGTGTAAAAGCATTTTATTGGTAACGAGGGAAATGCAAATTAAAACCACAAAGAGATAACACCACACACCCACCAGATTGGCAAGAATTTGAAAGTTTGATAATATCAAGTATTAAAATAATGTATTAAAATGAAAAGTCTTAAACACCATGGAGCAGAATATAAACATAAATTGTATATAAGTATATATGAATATAAGTATTAATTGGTATAACTGCTTTGGAAAACAGTTTGGCCTTATCCAATACATTTGAAGATATACACAGCCTATAACTCTGTACTTCCAAACTACATGTGTCCTAAAGAAACTCATGTTTGTGTACACAAGGATACATGTACCAGAATGTTTAAGGCAGAATTGGTTATGATAACTAAAAAACTGGAAATAAGCTCAATGTTCTCCTACAAAGAATGGATAAACAACGAGGATGTTCATAAAATGAGGACCAAATATCTATAGATAGATGTAGATTTTGTAGTACAAATGACTCTTGAACAGTGTTGTACAGAAGATAAAAGGCAAAAGGATGCAATGCAGAATGATTTCCACTTGTGTAAAATTTCCATTCATGGGGCACCTGGGTGGCTCAGTGGGTTAGGCCTCTGCCTTCAGCTCAGGTCGTGATCTCAGGGTCCTGGGATTGAGCCCCACATCGGGCTCTCTGCTCGGCAGGAGGCCTGCTTCCCCTCCCCCTGCTTACTTGTGATCTCTCTCTGTCAAATAAATAAATAAAATCTTAAAAAAAAAAGTTCCATTCATAAGGACAGGTAAAATCAAATCATATTGTTTATGGACACATGCCAAAGTGGTTAAACTATCAAGGAAAGCCAAGAAAGAATGATCACAGGAGTCCCTTCCGGGGTACAGGGAGAAGGACATAATTGGAGAAGTTACCTGGGGAGCTTCCAGACCGCTGGTAACATTCTGATTCTTGAGCCAGGGGGCAGTTACAATAGGTTTGATTTGTTAAACTGTACATATATGTCTAAAATACTTCTCTGAGTGACTATTATATCAATATTTTTTAAACTGTATTAATTGTAATACATGTAAATAAATGTAAAAATACATTTTAAATGTATTATTTGAGTGTTCCCCTGGATTTCTAGTCTTCTGGAATTATTCTTCTCTTTACTATCCCATAATGAGTCTGCATCACATGTCACTGTGATCTAGTGTGACTGTGTCTAGTCCCTATCATCATGAAATGCTTTTCAGTCTTCTGGTTATTTTAAGTGGTCTTTCACTCTAAATTGCTGTCCAAGTCCGTACCTGGCCCACCTGACCCCGTCCTCCCTTGCAGTGATGGTGTCATCATCAGGTAGCCTTGGAACAGGGGACTGGTGCTCCCCCTGAATCCCATTCCACATGCAGACACAGCCATCACCCATCTAGTTTGATCATGCAACCCATCAGTTTTTCTAAGCATGCAAAAATTATAAACACTTACTTTTTTATAATTTTTATGCATGTACTACTATGATCAGCTAATATTTCAAGTGGATGTAAAGCCACATTTCAAAAACATTGACCTTTTTGGTCATTATCTTGACAGATCTGTTTGGTCTTGTTATTTTTCTCCTTAAACTGTGTCTGAAAAAGAGCCATTTCCTTGGGGTTAGTTTCTTTGAATGATCAACATTAACTCCAATCTCCAGTTTCTTTGCAGAAATGTTTTTAAATCACTCATCCATTTTTTTTTTTGCAAGGATGAAGTTAGTTATAGCTAGATGACATAATATATAAACTCACGCAACCACCCATGTGTAAATTATAATACATTTCAATAGGTCAAAAGTAATGAATAATACTATAGTCATCATCTCTTGCAGGGTGACAAAATAGCTTCAAAAAGTTAGTGGCTTAAAACAACAAACACTTCTTATTTCATACCTTCCGTATGTTAGAAATCCAGGCATGGATTAGCTAGGTGTCTCTGCCTGGAGGTCTCTCAAGAAGCTGAAAGTGTCATTCAGGTCTGCGGTGTCATCTGAAGGCTTGCTGGGGTGGGGGGCGGGCAGGGATGGAGGAGGTAGGGTTAATTGCTTCCAAACTCCCTCAGGTGGTGACTGGCAAGACTCAATCTTTTGCCATCTGGCTTCTCCATGGACTTGCCTTACAACATCCCCAAGTGAGCAATTCAGAAGAGAGAACCCAAGACAGACATCATAATTGGACCACAGCTGAGAGCCCCTCAACCAGAGCCAGCTTTAAGGGCATATGACCTGGGCAGTCATACTGGACTCTGCATTTAAAAGGGCCCTATGCTTGGTCTAATTCTCCATTGTACCATCTAGAAATTTTTTTTTAAGATTTTATTTATTTATTTCTTCTTATTTATTTATTCTTATTTATTCTTCTTATTTATTCATTTATTTATTATTTCTTCTTACAGAGATCACAAGTAGACAGAGAGGCAGGCAGAGAGAGAGAGGAGGAAGCAGGCTCCCTGCCAAGCAGAGAGCCCGATATGGGACTCGATCCCATGACCTTGGGATGATGACCTGAGCCGAAGGCAGAGGCTTTAACTCAATGAGCCACCCAGGCGCCCCCCCCAATCTAGAAATTCTTAACAGCTTTCAAACAAAGGGGTCTACATTTTCATTCCGCACTGAATCCTACACATTGTGTAAGTGAGTCCTTTTCCCTAGAAGTCATGTTTTTGCTAAATGTCACTGAAATCTATTAGTGTTACATTTCCCCAGGTGAGGACACCTAACTTGAGGGCAATCAATTTCTCTCTAAGGAATTTCAACAAGAATCATAAACTGGGAATAGAAATTGAGTCTGAAAATGGAAGAACCCTGAGAGAAAGTCCAGCAAAGCCTGCTTCTGAGGTCACGAGAGCAACCTTGTGCTTTCCCTAGTTCTGGACATTCAGTGCTTGCTTGGATTCTATGATTTATTCTGGGTTCTTTCTGATAAATTTCTCTTTTTGCTTCATCTAACTGTGTTTGGGTTCTGTTCCTTGCAGCCAAAGAATCTAAATGAATTCAACCAACTTTGTTGGCTGACCATGCTTCAGCTAGGACTATGTAATCAGTCCTAAGGGGGTCCTAAGGTGGCTTGCACACACTTGAGACAGTCAATTTTGTTCATGTCTCCCCAACTCTATGCTCAATAATGTCAGAAGGCTTGAAATTAGCCATGGTGAGAGTAGTTCCACCACAGAAACTAGAAAATCCTGCAAATCAGGAGTTTTCCCCCAAGAGAGCCAGCTGTTGAACACTTACCAGCTCACCAGTAGACCTAGGCCTGCTTCAGGCTACGATGAGAGAGTTCCATGAGACTGGACTCTGTTGGACTGAGGCAGGGAACAAAGAACCTACAAAGCATAACATAAAAATCTAAATTCTTAAAATTAAGGGTGTAGTGACTGCCTTGGGGAGTCGCTTCCCCCCACCACATAGTCACCCTTAGCAACCATGAAATCTTCCCATCCCATTTGTTGGAATGGGATTGGACCCATCATCTAGGTGGACCAATTGGATTTTCTCTCTCGGAACAGGAAATTCAGATTCAGTAATTCCTGCTCAAGATGGCGGAATGAGCAAAGTATTAGTTTCTATTCCCTTCTGAGACTCCAAGGAAATGTTTAGGAATAAGTCTGCAGGAGAATCATCAGCAGACAGGATATTTCAGCAAATGCCTGGGGCATAGAGGGGGTTCGGAAGCAAAGAGTTTGAGGGAGTGAGGGAGCATCAGCCTAGACAGCCCAGGCAGCTACTGCAGAAGTCTGGGACTGCTCCAAAGTCAGTTAATAGGTACAAAGTTCTATTTGCTAAATGACGATGCCAATCGCTTTTCCATGCTTCCCTCCCCTCTCCTCTACCACCCCTAGGAAGGTGGCTCAGTGCTTTACCCACAGGCAAAACAAAAAGGGGCCCAGCCTAAGGAGAATTAGGGGAGGATGCCGTGCTTCTGGGTAAAGAGCTGTCCGTCGCACCTGGAGGCCATCCTAGCTACAAAACACAGCACCTTGCTAACTCCTCCTTTGTTTATTCTGACCTGAAGCCTGCCAATTGTAGAGGCTTGCTCGTGTCTCCAAATGTCCCAGTTATTCTATTTATGAAAGAGCAGAGAAACAGAGATGTACATTCAATGCAGAGAAAACCCACCTAGCAACCCAGAAACAAATCAAGTCGCTCTCCTTACCCGCAATTCTAAGTAGAGGAGCAGGGTTAACCAGACCTCGGAATAAACCGAATGAAACACAGTAAGCTGACACTGAAAAAGAAGATAATTAAAGGAATACAAAAGAAGAGGGAAAAACAAATAAATGCACAATACAAACATCTAATATTAACATCCTAAGTGAGATGCAAAAAGAACGGAACTCACACGACAAGAACAGGATGCTTTGAGAAAAGAACAAAGCAAATGGAGACAAGCAGTGTGAACAGGAGAAGAGTGAGTGCAGGGGTGCTTAGCCATAGGGTGGTCAGAGCAAACTTCAGATGCAGAGGTGGCCGTTTCCTCTGTGTGGGATGGCATTAAGGGACATCTCAAAACTCAGGAGCTGGGTTGACTACCTTCCCCACCGTGAAAGCAGCAGCAGAGGAAGCCGACCTTCAGAGAAGAGCGGAAGAGCAGCATGAACAGTGAACACAGAGAACAGAGCAAGCAATAAATAGTACAGCCTGGATCCCCGATTTCCTCCCAGTTCCTATTTCTGTGCTCCTTGAGACATCCCACTGCCTCTGGATTCCATGAGACACCCTGTAACCTTTTCATACATCCCCCTCTTGGTTCAAACTAGGTCAAGTTTGTCTTTGTTAGAAGACAAAAGGGCCGTAACCAAGACAGCAGAGTTGGGCAACTGGGAGGTAGTCTGGTCTCAAGTCCCTTTGGGTTCTCCAGAAGACGCAACCCAGCAGGCACCTTGTGACCTTGCTTTTGTGGTTAACATTTCCTAAATATTGCACTGACATTCAACTTGTAAAGTTGGACAGCAGATGCCTCACATGCAGTGTTTCCTGCATTTACATTTATTTTCTTAACATCTTGAAAGAAAGATGGGGCTTAGCCTGCCAAATCTCTAAGCACCTTATAATAACCTATTCAGACATCATACGGAAGGATTGATTTAACCATTTCACACATTAATGCACTAGCACACCAACTAAACTACCTTTTCATGTATCCAAGGCAGCCTGGGAATTTTTAAAAGCAACTGGATTTACCTGAAAATAATATATTTTCACCCTGAAAGCCAGACTTGCCCACTATCCCACTAGGGATAACAAACAAACAAAACACCAGCTTGAGAGAGAGAGAGCAAGCCTCAAACTGGCAATTTGAATGGGAGACCATGGCATCAGCCCCTAGTTCTCTCCTTTCCTCTTCCGGATGTTTTTCCCTCTGGAAGACTCTGGATACGAGTGCCCAGGAGACAGCTGATGAGGGGGCCTTGGCTTGCTGTGCTATGGAAAGAGCGTACGTGGCCCCCTCACGATCCAGCTGAAGGAGGGAGATCCTGTGTGGGTGGGAGAGAAAGGAAGAGAAAAGTCATCGAGGAAATGGAGAGCGCACAAAAGCAGTATTCGGGGAAAGGGGTTTTCTGAGTCTAAGACCAGCTTTGTGTTTTTCAAAGGCACAGGAATCGTGTTTGTCTTTGTTGGTTTCGGTCTTGTTGGCATGCTGGCTTGCCTGTGTTCCGGGCTTGGGAGAAGTGAGCTGCCTGCTCGGCCACAGCCACAGCCACAGTCCACGGATTTGTTGTTTAACTCAAATCCAATTGAGTGGCACGGGGAAGAGAAGAGGAAACATCTCACACCCAAGTGGACGCACCATAAACAAAGGAGAGTCTCGCTGTGCCAGCTCTTGGCTTCTGCCGGGCCCCGCGGGGAGCCCATGTCCCTGTGCCAGTGTGAGGGCAGCCACCGAAGCAGATAGTGGGCAACTGAGAAGAATATTGATTTCACACACTCAAATTCCTCAGGGTGGCTGCCCTCCTCCTCCCCTCACCGGAGAAGGTGGGGGTAGCGGGGGCCCGTGCTGTCTGTCCACCGTGGGCTGCCAACATGGCGCCCATCGGGCAAGGTGTCACCAGCCTCTGGCTCCAGGTAGCAGGTTTGTGAGGAATCTGCATTGTCTATTTGTGAAGATTTATGGAGGAGCCAACACAGATCAGGCTTTGAAGCCGAACTCAGGTGAGCTCTCTCCCCGACACGCAGGATTTGGGAAGGTGGTCTGGATGATCAAGAATGATTTCCTTTCCCTTCTGGTTCCCATCGGTCTTCCAACCCTGGGCCTGGCCCGGGAGGAAGAGCGAAGGTGAAGTGTGCATGGCTGTCTGGCTCTATCATTCTTCTTCAGAGAGAAAGAGAGAGACTGGCACTTTTCGTGGCATCTCACATGGAGGGGAAAGGCCAAGATAAATGGATAGTTTCAAGGTCATTAGCTTCCTGAGCTCACAGTTTGCTTTTCTCTGCCAGAGGACTGCTTGGAGAGGTTATAAATGTTTTGTGGCTGGACCAGGGGAGTCCATTGTTGGATCTGGGGCTCTGAGACCTGCTGCCAGTGGCAAATTTGGACTCGGAGCTGTGGAGTGTGCCTTCTTTTTCTATGCACACGTACTCTGATAGAGCTCAAGCCGCGAAATGTGGAGTCCAACCTCTTGGAAAGTCTAGTCTCCATTCTAGGGGACAGGTCTTCATAGAGGGAGAGAACCAGGGAGGAGCAAGAAATGCCCCATTAGCGTTCAGTCTCTCCCACCTCAGAAAAAGAGCCATGAATTCGAAAGGCAAATCTTTAAAATGAAGAGGAGGTCAGGGTGGTGGCCTGATAGTGGGGAGAGGCGGGAAGGTAGGGCAGGGGCAAGGAGAGGGCACGAGCATGGGGATCCTCATTCTTTCTCCGTTAAGATCTGAGTTTCCGTTTTGTTTCTCTTTGTCGCTCTTTTGGGTCCTGCAAGTTCTTGATTGTATACCACAACCTTGCTTCTCTTTTCATTTTTTATTTTATTTTATTTTTTAAAGATTTTATTTATTTGACAGAGAGAGACTCAGCGAGAGAGGGAACATAAGCGGGGGGGAGGTGGGAGAGAGGAAGAAGCAGTCTTTCCACTCAGCAGGGAGCCCAATGTGGGGCTCGAACCCAGGACCCTGGGATCATGACCTGAGCCAAAGGCAGACACTTAACGATTGAACCACGCAGGTGCCCCTCACTTCTCTTTTTAAAGAGAATTTTTAGGAGCGCCTGGGTGGCTCAGTTGGTTGGGCCACTGCCTCCAGCTCAGGTCATGATCCTGGAGTCCCAGGACCGAGTCCCTCGTCAGTCTCCCTGCTCAGCAAGGAGTCTGCTTCTCTCTCTGACCTCTCTCCTCTCATGCTCTCTCTCTCTCTCTCTCAAATAAATAAATAAAATCTTAAAAAAAAGAGAAAGAGAATTTTTATTGTGCCCTGAAATATTCAACAGGAAAGAAAACAAAACAAAAAAAAAAAACAGAGCTAAAGTTTCAACCATCGCCGTGGTTCCGAATTTATCCTTGAGCCTTGACATTGTGCGTGGACGCATCTTCACATCGGTGGGCACCTGCTAGGTGGTGTCGGGTTCTGTCCATGCAGTGTGAGTTATACACATATTCACCCACATTAGCACAGACTCTGTTCTTTTCTCTCCGAGTGGCCACTGACTAGGTCACCGTTAGTGAAACATTAGGGCCTCGGTCATTCCACTGTTTCTGGATGCTCGGGTTAGAGAGCTCTATCTACATGTCTATGTCTATAATTTTCTCTCAAGATAATATTTATCTGTATGTACTGTTATATACATATGTATTTTTATCTATTTATGTATTTTTTAATCTCTTCTTGTGATAAGGTTAGTCTTTTTCTTTTTTCCTTTTCCATCACTTCTCTGGGTTATATTCTTAGAGGTTCAATCAACCAGGTCAGAAAATGTGAATTTATCTCAAGCCTCACCGCCTGCTACCACTCGGCTCCCCAAAAGCCCGAAGCAAACCGTGATTAGCACGCCAGCAGCAAGTACAAGTTGGGGAGTTTCCTCTTATCAAAGTCAACACAGATTTTTATCATTTTGCACTTACTTTCAGGAAGGCTTCCTCCATGTCTCTTGCTCCATTGCCCTTTCCCCTGGCGCTCATTCTTTCCAGCCACCCTCATGCAGATCCAATTTCCTCTCCTCACGACCTGTCACCTAGGGAAGCATCTAGCACACTGCGCATTTGGCAAACGACCGCCCCCCACCCCCAGCTTCCAACAGACTGGCCTGGAGAGGGGCTTGCTGCTGGCCCGCTTAGCCACTTGTGAAGCTTGACCTCCAGACGTAGCATTGCTGGGCACGAAGATCTCCTCCTCTGCTGTGTGCTGGGCTTGGGTGTTCTCCCAGCTCACCTTCAGGACACGGTTAGTGGCTCGGTGGGGCAGGAGGTGAGACACTGGCCGTGGCCCATGTCCTCTGGTTCAGCTTTTTGGATATGGGAAGGCAGGGAGCAGGAATGATATGATTTCCAGAGGGATCTGGCTGTGCGTGGTTCGCAGCTCAGAAAAGACTTGGGTGGCTGGGCCACCCTCACAGGGCTGTCCTTCCTTTCCACCTAAGATGTGGACACGCTGCTTCTGCTGAGACGAATGGGGACAGGCCGTCCCTTCTCTTGGGGAGGGGACACTTGGGCCCTGGAAGGTGCTTGCAAACGAGAGATTTCTTGTGAGGTGGTGACTTCCCAGGACTCTAAATCCACTAGAGAAAGGCTCAGTCCCTCACGCACACAGGTGATCGGTTTGGGATTTAACCAATGAGCAGGCGCTGATAAAACGCAAAACAGGAACAAGAAAAGCACCATAGAAACGGCATCACCAGGGTCCTTGGCACCCGCTGGTACCCACATACCGTTTGGATCTGTCTGTAATTGCGGGTTTACGATGTCCATAAATGTGTTGTCTGAGCGATTTATTTTGTGGCGGTGTTGCAACAAGGCAACTGGGTCTTCCAAAGTAGATCAGGTAAGTCACATTGACGGGCCCTGCTGAGTGTGAGCGAGCGTCCCCCTGAGCATCTCCTCGGACCTGCCCCCGACACAGGGCACACGGTCGGAGAAGCTGCTCTAAACGGGTGCTGCAAAGACGAAAATCAAGGAAATGCTCACTGTCCTCACTTCAGCGCCGGGGAGACTTTGGTCCAGGAAAAGTTTGCCAACTGGCACTGGGGACGTGGGTACTTAATGGGACACCTGGACCTCAGTCAGGCCTGTGCCTCCTGGCCGGGCTCTTTTCTCTTTGCTTGTCTTATGAAGTGGTGAGGACACATTTTTGTTCATGCCTTTATAGGATCAAATTTGAGAAATTAAGGAGGCGCCTGGGTGGCTCAGTCGGTTAAGCATCCGACCCTTGATTTTGGCTCAGGACATGATCTCAGGGTCATGAGATCAAGCCCTGTGTAGGGCTCTGTGCTCAGCGGGGAGTCCGCTTGAGGATTTCTCTTCCTTTCTCTCTGCCCCTCTGCACCTCTAATAAATAAAACATTAAAATTTTTTGAGAAACTAAAACAAGATAAAGAAGAACTTAGAATTTGTAACAGGGTGGTGACGGACGTTAGCCAGATGTGCTATAGTGATCATTCCACAATGTACACAAATATCAGATCAAGTCATATGCTTGCAACTAAGATAGTGTTATACATCAATTATACCTTAATTAAAAAAAAAAAACATATCCTCCTTCAGGGTAGCATGGCTTCAGATGGCAGAGTCAAGTTCTGGAACCTCTTTTCCAGGACAGACCCAACCACCCAACACCACGTAGCACTGTAGTTTCCAGAGCATTTTCATAGAGCATTGGCATTCACATTATCTCACTGGAGTCTCAAAACGACTTTGTAGATCGAGGTATTGCAAGTGTGTTAAGCGATACGAAGAAACCGGGATGCAATACGAGCTTGTCCTCTCCGTGGTCGCACGGCTAGTAAGAAGCCACGGCAACACCAGAATTTCAAATAAGCAGCTGACAGCAAGGATTAGGGCTATGTCCCTGACACCATAACCGCTGGGAGATGGTTGGAACACCTCATCTGCCTGAAGCTAGCTCACTGGGTTGCCACCGCAACCCTATGAAGTGGGCACATCCCCAACCCCATTTATCAGATGAGAAAATTTAGATACAGAGAAAATAATGCGGTGAAGGTCACCCAGCTGGTAAGTTGCAGAGGCCGGATTTGAACCCAGATGGTCCGACTTTAGGTCTCAACCACTAACCACACATCTGCAAGAACAGGTGAAGGTGTGTGCGACCACACTTACCACGGGCCCCCTGGACTGTCTGCTTGCTCCTTGAAGAGCGGTGTCGGGTTGGCCCCGAAAAATAGAGGGGCCCCTCCCCCACCGAGGCAGGGTGGGCTGGTGCAGATACTAGTCCCCCATACCAGAAGCCTCTGTGTCCTCAAGGCCTAAACTCCCCAGGAGAGGGAGGAGAAGAGCACGTAAAGCTGGGCCAAAATAATGAGAACGAACGGAGGAAGTGCTGTCCCTGCTCAGTCCCACAATAATCAGGGGTGCTTCAGGGCCAGGAGCAGCTCAAGCAGCACCCCAGAAATGTGCACAGTGGCTTGGCCTGATGGGGTGTGCTCAGACTGTGAGGGCTGGTGCCGGGGCTGGGAGAGAGCCCCACAGAACCCAGAAATGCAAACGGAAACTGTTAATAACTCAGAAGCATTAAGAGTCCGCTAGTAGGCCTGACACAGTTGGGGCTCCCTTCGCCAAAAGAAAAGGAATGGCTTTTGCATTTTTCTTTGAAACTGCTCACTGTGGGCCGGGAGCTGCCATCCCCCAAATGTCAGAGAGGGACAGGGGTCTGCAGAGTTACTGGATGAAGCGATTTGGCCCTGGGAGTGGAAGGTAAGTTGGCACGGCTCCGTGAGGCCCGGCTGCTGGGGTAACACGCATGACTGCTCCCGCGACAGCGTGGGTTCTGACACCGGGCCCGGGAGGCCTGGCGGCTCAGAGACTGGGGGTTGGCGCCGAGAGCTGCAGAGTTGGACAATCGGACTGTTCACAGTTGGGCCACTTCGGGCTGCTACTAGTTCCGGCTTTTGCTGGATGCTAGGTTTCTTTTTCAGAATCCTCTCCATTCAGGGTCTGCTTATGTGTCCTTCTGTTTCCATCCTGGTCTCACACAAAGGATAAGGCTAAATGTTCAAGGGTCCCCCTCCCCAATACTCAGTCGATTAACTCATCCATTTATTAATTCATCCACTAATCAGTCATGATGAATCCTTCCATCATTTTTACTGGCCCCTGACTACATGCCGAGCCCCATGCCAGGCCCCAAGTAGGCAGCATAAATAGGAGGAAGAAACTGTGCTTCCCTTAAGGAGTTTCTAGACTTAATCTGGGAGGTCAAAAGCAGAAATCAGCTTCAGCCAGAGCATAATTAAGCAAGGATCTATGAGTCACTGTAACTGTTGGAGTCAGAAGGGAGGGCTGAGTCTGGTTATTTAATAGTCCCTGGGAAAACTGTCCCTGGTTGCTGTCCCATGATGTCGCATCCTCATACTTCTCTGTCCCACAGTGTCCTGTACCTCATACTCCATGCATACATGCCTCCGTGTCTTTAGAGAGGAGGAAGCAGTTGCATGAGATTGGGTTTGATTCCAGTTCCCTGGTTTTCTAGTAGCTTCCATCTGAGGCTCTTCCAGCTTCCCTGGCCCACCAAGGACCTCAGAGGGAGCAGATATGGAAGGCCAGCACACCCAGGTCTTCTACCAGCAGGGGAGAAATTCAGTGGTCGGAGAGGAGGGGACAACTAGCGGGGAGCAAGCATTTCTTAAAAGTGATCTTATTACGCAGAATACTTTTGTGAGTGTCTACTACATCCTGGGGATTTCATACCCATTGTCTGTCGTCTTGGAAAAAGGTTACATAACCTGTGCCAGTTCTCACGGCTAGTTAGGGACCTAGCAGGTGCTTGAACTCATGCAGCAGAGATTCCTCCAAAATAGAAGGTTCTTGTCAGCTGTTTCACTGATGACCGTGTAACTGGACCACCCAGACCTGAGCAAAAAGATTGACCAAAGAATTTCCATGGAAGGATCAGTCTGCTGAACTATGATTCTTTTTGTTTTTTTTTTTTAAGATTTTATTTATTCATGGGGCACCTGGATGGCTCAGCAGGTTAAAGCCTCTGCCTTCGGCTCAGGTCATGATCCCAGGATCCTGGGATTGAGCCCCACATCAGGCTCTCTGCTCGGCAGGGAGCCTGCTTCCTCCTCTCTCTCCGCCTGCCTCTCTGCCTACTCGTGATCTCTGTCTGTCAAATAAATAAATAAAATATTTTTTTAAAAGATTTTATTTATTCATGAAAGAGAGAGAAAGCATGAGCTGGGGGACGGGCAGAGGGAGAGGGAGAAGCAGACTCCCCGCTGAGCAGGTAGCCCAATGGGGGACTCCATCCTGGAACCCTGAGATCATGACCTGAGCCGAAGGCAGACGCTTAACTGACTGAGCCATCCAGGTGCCCCTGAAATGTGATTTTTGATGAAAGAATGACTTTGAGTTTTGTTCTGTTGGGCTTCTGGGGTTTGCTCATTGATTTAAGGAGAGCAGGTAGAGAACCAGGCTCTGCACTACTTTCCTGGAGGGGTAAACAACTTGAAGTGATGTGAGCAGCTATGGCTGGAATTCGTCTATTAGATTTACCCGGTGAGTCACAGAGCAAGTACAAGTCACATAGGACATGTGAATGTGGACAGGGGCAGAGGAGGGGACTGCCTGAGTGCGCAGACCCCAGCAGCAGGGGCTTCAGGGCCTGGCCGCCAGCGGAGGCAGAAAGGCCTTGGGTTACCAAATGGGGGTGAGGGATATTCCTGACATAAGGCCAACAGGATGGTGCCAGCAACTGTCAGCAGCTTCGCCATTTGCTTAGAGCAGTCCGGGAGGGAAGGAGGTGTCAGGGCAGGTCCCACTCACAGATCACACAGTTTTCGTCCTCGAGAGAAACGCTGAGATTATATAAGCCATCAGTCTTACTTTACAGGTAAAGTGACTTTTCCAAGTAGAAGGTAATTAGAAATACAGCTGAATCTCCATTGCTCATTTTTCAACTCTCTATCATAGGCTATATCCCTCATGCCACACTCTAGACTGCAGGTCAGCAAACTCTTTCAAAAAGGGCCAAATAGTGAATATTTTAGATTTCCTGAACCATACAGTCTCTGTGGCTATGACTCAACTGTGCAAACAGACAACACATGCACAGATGCATTCCAATAAAATTTTATTTTCAAAAATCAGGTGGCATGGGCACCTGGGTGGCACAGTCAGTTGAGTACCAACCCTTGGTGTTGACTTAGGTCTGATCTCAGGGTGGTGACATCAAGCCCTGCATCGGGCTCCATGCTCAGCACGGAGTCTGCTTGAGTTTCTCTCTCTCTTTCCTTCTGCCCTTCACCCTGCTCGCTCTCTCTCTCTCTTTCTCTCTCCCTAAAATAAATTTTTAAAAAATCAGGGGGAAGGCTGAATTAGGTCCACGAGCCATAGTTTGCAGACCCTTGATCTGGATATTTTCCTTCTTCAAACACCATGGTAAGGAGATGGTCAGGGTTCAGAGCCAGTGATTGGCAGTTTGGAGGACACATCTTCACCTTCCAAAATTCAGGGCACTGAAAGCAGCCATGGTTCTGTGCTGCATCCTTAAAACAGTAGAAAGAAGTCGGATGCCAGCTCTGTGAACTTGAACAAAAAGAGATCATTTGGGGAAAAAGGAGAGAGGAGAGACAACTCTGATAATTAGTACTTTCTAGCTCAAAAAGAATCACTAATGAGAAGTGATGTCCAATTATAAGGCAGAGGTAATGCATGTCAATTTCCCAATTTACCTCCAGCCAGCATCTTCTTAATTTCAGAATGGGTTCAGATTATAGTTGATTGGAGAACCAAAACAGGTAGATAATTATCCCCCAGAACCATCCTTCTTACACTCTCAAGGGCAAATGGGTTAAAAAAAAAATTCATTCAAAGGCTGGAAGGTAATCTTGCCATATTACAACTCAGCTGTTGTGAGGAAGGAAAAACGTCCAAGGGAAGGAATGTGGGGAAGGAAGAACATTAAGGGGACAAAGATGGATGGAGAAGTCGTTTGAACTCAACAAGTCCTTTACTTCACACGGTTTTATATTAAATAGGAGAACGTCTGTCCTCAAGACTTTGCGGTGAAGGGTTTATATTTCAACTTGGAATCTTGGGTTCCTTTATAGGATAAATCTCCAAAGCAATAACGTTCTTTAATGGCATCTTTTTGTCTTTGGAATTTAAATCATTCTGGTAGATCAATATTACCTCCCTTGATAAGAGGAATGACTTTCAAAACTTTTAAGATTCAGGATTTTCTAAAGGAAAGACTCCAAAGGGGCTCACGGTCCTGTGGCGCTTGGCTCACTTGAAAATATCTTGAATATAAAGATTCATAGAGATAATATGTTACTGGCCTCTTCCAGTCCCGAGAGTAAAGTCTCTATAACTGCAGCTTCTCCCAGCCTCCTGCTTTCCCATCGTAGATGTTAATAAGAGTTCTTGTATCTTGGAAGAAACTTCCAGCTCCCCTGGAACCTTCCAGCCGTGGTCATCACATCCGGGTGCAGGGAGGTGAATGGTGGCAGCACCTGTGGCACTGGGAATTTTAAAGTTGATTGCAAAATTTCTTCAATGTACCATTTAATGGGAAACAAGTATAGCTTATACCATTGTTTAAAACAAATAATTTTGAGTGACCCTTTCAAGAGCTTAGAGGAGAAGTTCAGATGATAACTATTATTACAAGCACCCAGGAAAGCTCATGCTAGTGGTATTGGCTATATACTCAAGTATCTCTACCAACTCTTTTTA
The DNA here is from genome assembly GCA_003697995.1 of Taxidea taxus jeffersonii. Lineage (NCBI taxonomy): Eukaryota > Metazoa > Chordata > Mammalia > Carnivora > Mustelidae > Taxidea > Taxidea taxus. The sequence goes on from RCUC01146516.1 coordinate 27,002, forward strand.
TGCCCAAAGTTAGTGATCTCTTGGGCTTTAAGTCTACACTGCTCATGTGAGTACCTCTCTGATACTCACTCCATTCATTCTCTGTCTTCTCCAATGAGGATGCTCTTGACAACTCTGAAAGGCAATTAAAAATTGCTGATCTTAGGGTGTCTGGGTGGCACAGTCAGTTATACATCTGTCTTTGGCTCAGGTCATGATCTCAGAGTCCTGGGATGGAGCCCCTCATCGGGCTCCCTGCTAGGTGGGGAATCTGCTTCTTTCCCTCTACCCCTTCTCCCCACTGCTCACACTCTCTCTCCTTCTCTTTTTCAAAATAAATTTTAAAAAGTAAAATCTTTAAAAAATTGCTGATCTTCCCCATTAGGTGATCTCAACTTACTTTTGGGTTCTGTGAAGTGAATTTTGATTGCTGGGAGTTGATTCCTTTTTATCCAAGAAGAAAGAATATGGAAACATTTCTGCCTTGCCCTTCACTTTTGATTGATACTTTTCACTTTGAAAGCTAATTATATCTGATGTGAAGGAAAAATGGAATTCAGAAATATGGGTGTTCTTTTCATGAATTTTTACTCTAAAAATGTGGGTCATCTGTTCAGTTTTTTTTTCACCTCAATTTACTTGCCAACCAGCAAAGGTAATATTCCTTGTCCCCTAAGAAGAGTGAGTTATGGAACTGACCATTATAACTCATGGTTTCCCAGAATCCCAGACCAGGAAGGTCTCTCTTCCCAACCCTTCCACTCACTACAGGAATGCTTTTCATGGCATCCATGATGCAATTCTCCAGAGACGGGAGTCCTCCATTTTCAAGACAACCATTTCATTTCTGATATGGGCCTAATTGTTAGAACCTCCTTCCTTCTACTCAGACACATTCCTATGACACCTACCTGTTGGTTTTAGTTCTGCCCTTTGAAGCAAAGCAAAACAGATGGAATTTCAACTCTTTTTTTTGCCTGACTTCTGTCTTAGGTGCACATGTGTAGATTGTTTGAGACAAGCCACAGATGGGCTCTTTGAGGATAACGAATGTGTGGTTACGAGTGCTGGGGCCACTGCAGTTATCAGTGAGCTCTCAGTTAAACAAATAGATGAAACATGTTCCGATGAAGTGAGAAATCTTTTGGGTAACAACACATTAGGCTTCTGAGACACAGGTAACCCTGTTGCTGTACCACATGTCACTAAATCCAGCCTGGATGGTGGCTTCTCTCAATGTTGACACAACTAATGAGATGACTGCATTTTCAGTCTGACCAGAAAACAAAGAACCTGTGTGTCCTGTAAGACTTTTGGATGAGATATCTTGGATATATTTATAGACATTTGCACTTAACATCAAAAGATTACCTCACCAGTTAGGAGAAATTTTTATCAAAGTGCCCCCCACCCCCACCCTCTAGGGAATAGAGGAAGTATTGCCCATGTATTTATTCAACAAATATTTGTTGAGTATCTATTATGTGCCAGGCAATGTTCTAGATGTTTGTGTTACATTAGAGAACACACAGGCAACAATCCTTGGCCTTATAAGGCTTACTTAGTGGGGAGGGGATTTAAAAATGAGCGATAAGTCATCAAAACAGACAAGTAAATTACACTGTAGGTTCAAAGGGAGCAGGTGGTTCAAGGAATAAAGAATAGAATGAGGTTAAGGGCAGGAACACGGGGAGGGCAGGGGACAAGGTGGCTGTTGTAGGCAGGATATCAGAGTGGAGCTCCTGAGATGTGACAGATAGACAAGGAGACTTACTGGAATGACCAGGGAAGTAGGAAGAAAACCAGGAGAAAGTAAAATAGAAAAATGTTGGCTCGAGTATTTAGAAGTCACAGGCTGCTGTTAGAATGCCATTGTGATTTGGTCCTGGTGACCAGTAGCTAAGAAAGGGGGTCTTGTCTTGAGGGGGGGTGGGTTTTGCCTGCCCAAGTGGGAGAGGTGAGATATCTCAAATCTGCTGTGCCCAGCGTGGGGAGGCCCCAAGGATGGAGTGACACAAAGCCAAATGGTTTTTCTGTAAAACTCTGGAAGACCTGACAAGTGAACCTGCCTGGCCAGAGTCCACCCAGGTGAATAGCCCAAGGCAAGAAGGATGGACCCAATCCAAGATGGAGGTTCCACATACAGAAGAGGAATCAGGGCCACCGTGTCATCACAAGAAAAAGAGAGAAGAAAGCACTCCTAGTTACCCCTATTTCTACTGAGTGGTAAATACATGAAATAAATAAATACATAGAAATTGGCAAAAATATATATCCCGGACAGTGTTTATCTGCACCATTCTGAAAGCAGAGTAAATCAGGAAGAGAAATCAGGGACACTCCCCCCAATTGCTCTGAGAAGGAGGTGTTTGTACATTCTTTTAGTTTTTATCAAGGTTGGGCATGTCAGAAATCCTGTGCCCAGGCCCTAAATCCTAAAGAAACTCGCTGCTGAGCCAACAGACAGGATGTGAATTCAAAAGCATGCCTTGGGTCTAGAGAGACAAAGGACAGAGACTTTGTCAGAAGAAACCATCACCTCACTTCATCATCTCACATCACCCATTTCAATAGACCTCTTAAAGGTCTATTGAAAAGGAGATCATGGGGCTTCTGGGTGGGTCAGTTGTTAAGGGTCTGCCTTAGGCTCAGGTCATGATCCCAGGGTCCTGGGATGGAGCCCGCCTACTTCTCTCTCTCCCACTCCCCCTGCTTGTGTTCCCTCTCTCACTATGTCTCTCTCTGTCACATAAATAAATAAAATCTTAAAAAAGAAAGAAAGAAAGAAAAGGAGTTCAAACAATAGAGAGCACAAAAGGGACTGCCTTGTCCTTTGAGTTGAGTTCTTTGTCTTATTCTTTGAGTGTTTGGGTCCAGACTTGTGACATTTCTCTACTGTGGACTGTGTACTGCCTGATATCCTTTCTACCACACAACAGCTTCCTTCGTCACTTAAATGAGTTTTATGTGCTCTCGTAGGGAAGAACTAGAGATACCACAGAGTTGGGAGAATTTAGGTCATAGGAATACAGAGTTTAATGGATGGGATCCCCCCACCCACTTTTTCAATCTTAAGGACCTGGGACAGCTCAGTCCACCCATCAGACACTTACACAAGAAATCTAGGATTCCCCCAAAATATTTGAGAACTAAAAAATGTATTGACCCAAAAGAAAGCTATAAAATTAAAATTAATAAATATTTACTTTGCAGAACATGACATGATGACCACTTATTTCATTGCTTAATGTAGCATTAATAAAAACTATACTGCACTTGAATACAGTGTATAGATGTATATTTTCTCTTTGCAAGAATTCCTACATAGACACAAGAGCTGCCAGGAAACCACCGCCTACCATGATTTAAATTACACATAACCAAACAATTTCAAAAGCAACAATACAACTTTAAAGTTTATAGTGGAAGGAAGGAAGGAAAGGAGGAAGGAAGGAAGGAAGGAGAAAAGGGCCCTCTGATGTGGGATGTGGGTACTTTTTTTTTTTTTTTAGGATTTATATATTTATCTGAGACAGAGAGAGCATGCAGGGAGGCAGGGGGAGGGTCAGAGGGAGAAGGCAAGAGAGAATCTCAAGCAGACCCCCGCTGAGCACACAGCCTGACACAGAGCCTGATTTCATGACCTTGAGATCACAATTTGAGCCAAAACCAAGAATCAGAGGCTCATTTGACTGCACCACCCAGGCATCCCAGCAATGTGAGTACATTTTAATACATGTGATGGAGAGTGGGATTGAGATCTCCCAAAGTAAATATAGGGGCTAAGAAGGTGTGAACATAGCCTTGATCTGAGGTCATACAGTGGGTGGCAGGGGGACAAGCAATCATTTTGGTTGCATAGTCAGGAAGCCAAGGTATATAATAAAACAGTAGTTATATTATAAGCTTTAGAGAGCAGGTTTCCAGATCACGATCCAGGGCTCTGCTCTAGGAAAGCCTCCTTGCTGCCGCTTCCTGTGATCGAATTCTGCCCAGCCCCCCACCTTCTCCTCTCCCCCCACTCCTTTCCCTAACATGGCCTCATTCATTGACTTCAGTAGCTCCTTTCTGGAACAAATTCTCACATAGCAATCCTTTCCAGAATGCTACAGTGACAGAGTTCTCAAAGGCTTTGATTGATAGGATTGGAAACACTCTTTCTTTTTGGAAATATTTATATTTGATCCCTTTTGGACAGACTGCGCATAGCCAGAGCTTATCACATTGCTGGAAATCATGGGCCGACTCTAAGAGGCTACAGCCCCAAGTCAGCCTGGGAGAGTAAAGATTAATATCCATTTGTGGTTTGCTATCCTCAAACCCTGATAACTGTAAATAACGTTTGGAAAAGATCGGGGTGCATCTTGATCTATTACATGGCGGCCATGATTCTGGTTGTTACGTCTTCTCAAGAGATTTATCTTCCTCTGCAGTGACACAAATCACGGCCCTCGCCTCACACTCTGGAATGTACACATGATCTGCGGACTGTAACAGTGATGAATTTATGTTTATATCATCACATTTTTCACCTGAGCTGAGCCTGACCTCTTGCTCCAATTTGGAGATGTACTGAACATAAATTTTTGAAAAATCTTTGGTTTTGCCGGCATTCTAATGAGACCCTCTTTTCTACTTGCTGGGGGCAGGAGGGGATGGCAATAAGAAGACGTTGAGGATCATGAGAAGGTCAAAACGGAGATAAAAACATTTTCTCAATTGTTTTCTTACCTGTTATTCTTTTTGCATAAGTGGAGTCGTGGGTAAGAGATGAGTACAGACTCGCCCTGTTCCAGCAATTGGCATCCTTATTAAAGGGGAGAGAGCCTTGGCAGTTTGATCTTTCAAAATCTAAAAACCAAGAAGAGTGTATGTGTACGACTCTCCCCCTGGGCCTTTATTTGAAGTATGTGTGGGCTTTTGGGGACAAGTGTTTGTGTCGTGTGTATGTATACACGCTAGTCCCACAATGTAACAGGGAGTTGAGCCCAGGATTTTTGGGGTGCCCTTTCCTGCAGCGAGTTTCTCCACAACACAGTCCAGAGACCCGGGAAGGTCTTCCAGAAGTTCTACATGAAAATGGTATATTTGTTTGGATTACATTCTTTTTTTTTTAAGTGTGGGAGTGGTATGAAATGGAAAAAAAAAGAAAAGGAAAGGAAAGAAGGAAAAAAGAAAATCTCATCTTTTTTGTCTGGAAAGATCTCTCAGATTTTATTTGACTCAATTGCCCCCCCCCCACCATTCATATGAGGAACCCAGGGGTCTTGGGTTAAGAAATAAGATTTCAATATTTGCCCATTATTATTATTATTCCCATTTAAATGGATCGCTTAGAAAGGAAACAGCTGTATTTTAGACCCAAAACTTTTTCCTTTTTTAGGTATTTGTCCTAGATTCTCACTAGAGATGGAAAATGAAAAAATGCTCCAACCTGGCCAAGCAGTGAGGAGGGTGAATTTCCCTCAGGGTGAGAACACCACTGGCCCCTCCACCTGGTGGGTGAGGGGCTCTAAGCTCGCCTTACCTGACGCCCTCACAGTGTCCTTGCTCCCCCCACAGATCGTGCCTTGTTTTCAAATGCCTGTCAAGGGCTGAGATGACAAATTTGCCTGCGCTGATGTGCTGAGGCGATAGGCATTTTCGCTGAAGGCTCCTGGAAGCAATGCCCCCCCACCCCACCCTGAGCTGCCGGAGCTTGCCACGACTTTGGGGGGCGGGATTTCCGGGGGGGCTGTCAGTCTCGGTGAGAGTGGAAGGAAGCACAGTGGTGTCAGTGACACCCCTGGTCTCACCCAACAAAGAACCCGCCGTCTCTTCTCTGCCTTCTCTCTCTGATTTTTAGATGTAGAATTCTGAGTCACTCAAAACAATAGAAATTTCACAAGCGTTATCAAGAGTGACATTAATTTGCTAATTTAAAACCCAGATGAAGCGGAATGACAATGAATTTTCACTCCATACCAGTACTTTGTCATATATAGTGGGTTATTAATACAACCCCGGAGCCCTTGCCAATACCGTGCTGCGCCACGTTCCACTTTTTCATAAACATCTTATCTCATCCAGCCTCGCATAACTCCTAATACTTTATATAACCATGAAATTCAACACACCACCTTCGTTGGGTAGTTCTTTGTCAAAGCCCGATCTCTCTCAAACTCCCTTCCCATGACAACAACATTAATTGCTATTTTATGCACAGACACAGACAGACGTCTTCACAAGTTTACTTCTTGGTAACTTCCAAGTGCACTGGTTGACAGCATCCTCAATTAACAGAGTCATTTCCATATCCTGGACATATACATTGATCAGAAAAGATGACAATTTATTTTTAGACAGACGCAGACTGCATCTTTTAAATATATTTCCCATTTGGCAAAAATGGTGTTGTAGCTAATGTATGTACAATATTTCCAAAAACATTGGTACTTTCCCATAAATATCTTCCATATTTTTTTTTCAGTGAGTAATAAAAAAGGTTGAGGTGGGATGTGTTTTATCCCACCACATTATATCATTCCTATTTTTCCTCTTTTGTTGGATGGCAGTCAGGGGCCCTGATGCCAAGCTTTGGAAGCAACAGCATCTGGCTCCTTGGCAGATCCTGCAGGCAGACTTGTTGCCAGCCTCTAAGCTGTGTCTGGGTCTGTTGCATGGTTCGGCTGCAGATGGACTCTCTGGGTTGCCTCGTGCTTCTGGAAGCCAGTCCTGGCTTTCCTTTGATTCTGAGGACTTTACTCATTTTTATTCATTTGTGAAGAAGGGCCCATCCAAATGCTCTATGAAACCAACACTGGAGAACACGAATGGATCAAATCTTGCCTTTGAAAAGGCAAGAGGTCAATGGCGTCTCTGGACAGGGGCATGGCTTCCGGAAGGTGGGCCGGCACTTGTCCATGCGTCTTTCCGTAACTTCTGTTCCAAGGAGCTTGGAGAGAGAGGCCAGTGACGTGTTGCCGTTTCTCCTTCCCCCCAGGATGAGACTGTACAGTTACCTGGAAGGACGGAAACCTAGGGGAGCTCCGACTTCCTCAGATGGGGGAACCCTGCCCTTTCTTTTGTCTTCTCAGTGAATCAGACCCTGAGGGAGTGAACTCGCAAGAGGAGGCCCTCTTGCCTTCCCTCCTCTTCCGTGGGATTGTACTCTGGCTGCTTCTAGAGAAGGGCGAACAGCAAGTCTTGGTTCAGTCTGAACTCAGCACACGAATCGGAGCCAGATCACGTCTGTCAGTGCTCCCTGAGCCTCTGGCCCCTAGGGAAAGGCAATCCGATTTTCTCAGCATTATGAAACGCTGTCACTGTGGATTTTTTCTTTTTATTACTCAGATCTGCTAAAAAAAAACCTCTATGCCCTACACACACACACACACACACACACACACACACACACACGTGCGCACACGCACACACACGTACCTTAATGAAAATGTCATTTATTTTTGTTTTAAGGGTTATTATAAAAGCCTCCTGTTATTTCTTGAGTGTATTCACTCCCTCGTCGATTCATTTCTTAGTAGCTCTGAATGGAGCACCTAGCATTTGTCCAACAGGAAGTCCTGCTCTCACGGAGTTTACCTTCCCCGGGGGAAGATGGGAAGAAAGCATCAGCTCAATTAATAAGATTTCAGATCGCACCGGCACTATGGCGCGACACCAACCCGAGTCATTTGGTGAAGCGTGTTGGAGGGTGAGAGGGGAGCACCTTAGGATCAACTAGCATGGGTTATTCAAGGAAGTAACATCTCAGCTAAGACCCCAATGACAAAAAGGAGCCCACTGATATGGGAGAGCAGCGCCCCTGGACAAGGACACAGCAAAGGGAGAGGCACTACAGAGGGGACAATCTGGGCACCTCCGAGGAGTGGGAAGACATGGGAAGTTGAGTAGGGAGAGGAGGGCTGGGACTCTATTGGAAAGGTAAGCAAGGGCTCGACTCATTGTGGGTCCTGGTGAAAAGCTTGGAGTTTATTCTAAGGACAGGGAAACGGCTGGTGGTTTTCAGTAGGGGAATGACGGGATCTAATTTATATGTTTAAGAAAAGTCACTCTGGCTGCTCCATAAAAGAGTTAAGAGTTGGGCAGTGAGCCAGTGGAAGGTTGTGGAAACAGACGGTCTCAGATCATAATGCCAACAATACCTACGTTTACTGAGTGCTTGCTGTGTTTTAGGGACTGGGCACGCTTTGTGTTAGAGGATCCTCCCAAGAACTTCTGACTTAGGGGTTATCTTCCCCATTTAATAGGTGGAAAAAAACCATAGGATTTCAACCTGTGTAGGTCCATCTCGGGTAGGCATACCGCTTCCTCATGCTATGAAACTGAACCAGAGCAGAAAACCATTGCTCTATTTTTTTCCCTTGCGTGCCTTATAAAATATGAAGTTAAAAAGGATACGTTCTGGTATCAAAGACTTACATTGCACTTAGAAGACATGAAGAAAGCACACAGAGTGGCTAATCAAGGCTTGGAATACTCTTTCGTGCCATTTAGGAATTGTCAATGAAATGCTGTTTCTAATGCAGGAAATCTGGGTTTCCCTAAAGGGCCTCACCCAGGCTTCCCCTTCACCCCTAAATTCCCATGGCTCCTTGAGTGCCTCTGAGCATGTGCTTGGGGCTTGGGAAAGAATTCCTTCCCTGAAATCTATCAGGTGGTAGATTTCATGTCTTTTTCAGTCACCTGCTTACTTGAGTCACAGGCTTTTGGAGATACAGAGAAAATTGTTCTTACACTGAGAAGGAGGAAGGGGCTCTGTCAGCAAATATGGGTACGGACGCCCCTCAGAGATGGCAAGTTCAGTTCTAGACCTCCGTAATAACGCAGATACCACAATAAAGAGAGTCCCACGATTTATTTGGCTTCCCGGGGTGTCTAAAAGTTATGCTTCCACGATACTTTAATCTGTTAGGTATCCAGTGGCATTATGTCTAAAAAAATGTACATACCTTAATTTGAAAATACTTTGCTGTTAAACAACTGCCAGCCATCACCTGAGCCTTCAGCGAGCTGCAATCTTTTTGCTGCTGGAGGGTCTCGCCCCCATGGTGGTGGCTGCTGACTGATCGGGGAGCTGAAGGTTGGGGCCACGGCGCTTTCTTAAAATACGACAATGCTGGAGTCCATTGCATTGATGGACTCTTCCTGTCCTGAAGGATTTCTCTGTAGCAGGCGACGCTGTTTGATAACATTTCACCCGTAGGAGAACTTCTTTCCGAATTGGGGTCAGTTCTTTCAACACCTATCACTGCTTTATTAACTCAGTTCATGGGCTATTCTAAATCCTCCGTTGTCCTTTCAGTGATCTTTCTTCATGGCATGTTCACCAGGAGCAGAGTCCATCTCAAGAAACCACTTTTTGTGCTCACTGGTTGCGGTTTTGTCCTGAGATCGCAGCAATTTCTGTTCCATCTTTAGAATCCACTCCTGATTCCAGTTCTGCTCTTTCTACCCCATCTGCCATGACTCTCGCCCCTGAAATCTTAAACGTTCGACTTGGAAAAAACGCAGGATTTGTGAAATGCGATAAAGCAAGGCATGCCTGTGTTTACTCTGGTCTATGGTTGTATGTGTAACAAAACCCACAACAAGGCTGTAAGGGCATCACCACCACAGAGACATGACCGACTGAAGGGGCAAGTGCAGCCCCACATTAGTGCACCAGGTGCAAACTCGCCACCACATTCCAGATCTATGGTCCCCTTGCACAAAAGAACACCGTTCTCAGATCATCGCCACTACGTTAACTTCCCTGGGCCTTTCTTATTTCTTTTTCAAATCATTGCAAATGTCAGTGGTGCAATACTTTAATATGGGTTTCCACTTCTGGAACCGTATCACTTTCTGTAATAGCAGGAGTTTGTTCTTGTGAACTTACATTAAACATTATCAAACCCCCTCAGTTAGTCTGTATGAGTCAAATTTGGGGCACCTGGGTGGCTCCATCAGTTAAGCATCTGACTCTTGATCTCAGCTCAGGTCTTGGTCTTGAGGCTGTGAGTTCAAGCCCCATGCTGGGTCCCCAGTGTGGAGCCTACTTAAAAAAAATAAGTCAAATTTAATTGATGTAAACTATAGTTTTGTCCCTAGTGAGCAAGCAGATGTCCCACCAAGAGGATGTATTCGTTTGGACTCAATCAAGTCCTGTGACCCAAACAATCAGAAATTTCTTTTCTTTTCTGTCAAATATTTGACTGAACTGACTGATCATTGGCCTGAATCATATAAATTAATTTAATTAAGAAAATAGAACCAATTATGTGGTCATGCTCATTCACAATACCGAGGTCACTTTCATTTGAAGCCTCCTTTTTTTTTTTTTTTTTTTTACTGATACTTTTAGACAAAATATTTTCCTCTCTCTGAAAACTCTGTCTACTCCACCTAAGAGCAAATACTTTTGCAAAATTCTGCCACTTGCTTTCTGTTAGTAGAAAATATTATGTCAGTTTCAAATACTATGAAATCTTCACTACAACGGACTTTCTATTGAAATGTACCTGGCGGGGCACCTGGGTGGCTCAGTGGGTTAAAGCCGCTGCCTTCGGCTCGGGTCATGATCCCAGGGTTCTGGGATCGAGCCCCAGGCTCTCTGCTGGGCAGGGAGCCTGCTTCCCTTCCTCTCTCTCTCTCTGCCTCTCTGCCTGCTTGTGATCTCTGTCCAATAAATAAATAAAATCTTAAAAAAAAAAAAAGAAACGTAGCCCTATTATCACAGCCTGTAGGATCAAGACATCATGGCCTTGAGATTCCTCATTCAGGCATGAGCCGTGACTCTAATAAAAATACCTCCAAAACAAAAAGGGGGGGGGATGGTCCTGAAGACCAAGTGGATTTTCGTTAAATGGCTCAGAACCTTCCTAGAACATTCAACTTTCCAGGTCTCAAAACCAATAGGTTCTGGGTCTCTTCGTATACATACGGAGTTCTCTGAAAACATGATATCTGAGTTAAGGTGATGAAAGGAGGGGTCTCGTCAGAGACCCCAGACTCCATTGGGCATTTCCCTTCATTAGCATAGGCAGACTTGTGCACAGTTTACAATGATAAATCTTTCAGAGCCATTAGGCTTCCTGGCTATACCATGTCTCTGGTGTGGTGAAGGGATTGTGTTGGGACCCAGCTAAAACAAACAAGGTAGGGTCCACGGCATGCTGGGAAGGTTTGGGGCTCCCAGGCAAAACGCCTGTTTGAGAGACTGGTGCAGAAGTTTGGAAGACGTCCTAGCAATCCCGCTGAAATGGTCTTAGTAAACGTTAAGTTCCCTCTCCTCTCTCCCCATCTGGAAGTTTCCATTGACATCCTGCCTTCATTGACGCCGGTGCTGTGCTAAGCACCTTGGTTTCCTCAACATTTTCATGGCACAAGCTGTTTTCCTTCTACACCCTACGGATTACAAGCCCTGGATGTGTAATGGGTGTCTGTGCTCCCTTTGTGTTTTCTCTTTCCCTCTTCAAAACCCTTCTTTGGAATAAAGAGCATCAGACATCACAACTCATTTCCTGAGCTTGAAGACCTCGCGGTTTCTAGGAGATGACTTCGGCACCTTGCTTACCGACCCCCCTCTTGCTTCATCATTCATGATGACTGTCCTCCATGCTGATGATCCAGACAACATCCTGGTCTCTTACTTCCTTGATCTCTTTTGCTCCAAAGATCTTTTCCTCTAGAGCTTAGCGACACACTCCCCTGGCTTACCCTAGACCTTGTCATTAACAATAACCACACAACTTCTAAGATCTCAAGTTTAGATGTCTGACTTTTTCACCACTGCCTCTTACCTTTCCTGGTAATGTTCTAGCATCCTTCCCTCCCTCCAATAGAACTGTGCACTAGCATGACTGACAATCCATCGGCCCACCTCTGCTTTTTCACTATTCACCCCAACACGCACACACATACATATTCTCACTTCCTTTCTTAGCTTTAGGTTCCTGACCTGGCACCATAAATGCTCCCTTGCAAATGCCCCCAACAAGTTTGCCTCTGTCTTCCTCAATCACACATGCTTATTAAAAGTCCTATACTTATACACCTACCTGTCCTCTCAGTTTTTGCAGGGGCTCACAAGCTCAGAGTTGCTGAGCTGAAATCACTTGGTCTCCCTCGAAATGGAATGACCCTTGCTTCTTTCGAAGGCCATTTATGATGAATCTCAACCCCTACACTCTTCTCTAGGTCTCTACTTCTACCATTACTTGCCTTACATCCATCTTCTTTAATTTCTCTCTAGGTCTTGCCTTCATTTTCATCAGCAAACAAACAAGAACCAATGACATTCACGTTATAAACAGTCCCTTGACCACTGGCCCTATTCTAGGTCCTGCCTCCTTTCTGGGTTTCCCGTCACTGGGGAATCTTTGAAATGATTGTTACCACTCATCATTTCCATTCCTTCATCTCTCACCACCACGTCCACTCATGCTTCTGTCCCCTCCATTGCACTTTGACCAAGACTACCGACACAAAATCCAGGAATCAGTTTTCTGCCCTCCTCCTGCTAGACTCTCAGCAGAATTTGGAATGGGTCACCACCCCACCTTTCGGAAAGGCTTTCTTCCCTGGGCTTCCAGGACACCACATTCCCTGTGGCCTCCTATCTGACAGACTCTGTGTAAGCTCCTCTGTTGGCTCCTACTCGTCACTTCTCTCTCAGCATTGGTGTGCCCCAGGACTCTGTTCTTGACTTTCTAATTTATCTATGTTCTGTCAAGGTAAGCTGACCCTATTCAGTCTCACAGATTTGAGACCTGACTTTGTACCACTGACCATCACATTATTTATCCAGCTTTGACTTTCCTTTGAGCTCTAGATTCAAATGCCCATCTGCCCACTCAACATCCTTATTAAGATGAGTAACAGGAACCTCACAACCAACAGAGTCAACACTGAACTCTTGACTTTGTTTCTCCCCTTGGATCACTTCTTCCCCATCGACTGAGCTCTCCCCCTTTCAGCATATGGCATCACAGTCCACCCAGTGACTCAGAATAGAAACCCTGGAGTCATTGCTTCTTCTCTCCCTCCAACTCTACATCCAATCCATGAGCTAAATCCCACTGGTGTTCTTTCTAAAATATATCTTCAGATTGAGAGTGTCTCCCCATCCCAGTGGTTATAGTCATGGCCCAAGGTCCCATCATCTCCCGTCTGAACTGCCTCCCTTCTTGCTCTCCATTGCCTATCTTGGGCAGGGCAGACACAGTAATTTCCCTAAAGCGTAAGTCAGATCTATGTCACCCCCCTGCTAAAATAAAGCTCTCTCATGCCTTTCAGTTCTGTTTAAAATGAAATTAAAAGTGACCACTATGACCTGGGTCCACATCTCACTCTAACGCCCCCCATCCCAAATCCCTCTCCCTGGTGCTGTCTGTACTTCAGCCTCACTGTCCTTATGGCCACCTCACTCTCATCCTGAGACCATTGCACCTGCTATCCTGACAGCTTAGACACTCTTCCCTGGGACCTCGTGTGCCGGCCTCTCTCGCTGTCATTCAGACCTGGGCTCAAAGGGCTCCTCCTCCTCTGATGAGCCTTCTGGTGCCCTTGCTCCAGCAGTACCTTACCTTCCAACTCCAGTCCCCAGGCACTCTCTCATATAGGCCCTATTTTATATTAGGGCACTTGAAAGTACCTGAAATGATCCAATTTGTTCGCTTTTATTTCATTCCCCATCGTCCTCCATCAGACTGTAAGGTATCTGACGGACTGAAAGCTAAGGTCATGTTTCCTCCCGTCCATCATAGAAAAGTGTTGTAAGTTTTAATGAAATGAACCTCTCTCCCTAATGTGATCATTCTTGTCAGCAGTCATGCTCATCCCCATGAAAACATTAAAAAAAAAAAAAAAAACCCACCCAGTGTGCTGCCCTAAGATGCTCAGTGTGACAGGTGAATGATCCTAGACATATCTGTGGAGGTATAGTTGATACCTTGTATCTCATGATGACTAATTGGCAAGAACAGGTGTTTGGAGAGTAGTGACCGCCTCTTTGAGAGACTTTAGTACAGGGCCTAAGGTTTCGCATCAATCACATGAGAATGCTTAGAGTACAAGGTCAGGACAAGTCTGTTCCTGTGAACTCTTGGAGGTTTGGTTTGCTCACTTTCCATAATGTAGCTTTTGTTCAGGCTGTCGCTAAATCAGATTGATGCCTCCTGAAGATGCAAGAACTTTTGATATGTTTTGGGGTTGCTCCAGGCCTGCCTGTCTAGGATGCAGGAGGGCTAGAGGGAGCTCTGACATGGAGCTCCCTTAGGCAGGAGACAACCCTTCTATGCCCAGTGAAGCCTATGGAAGGTGTGGGGTGACTAATCCCCAGGAACCACCCCAGGGGCGGGGCTAGTATGGGTAAGGCCAAAAGCCATGGAGATGGCTAGGAATGCCTCCAGCAAGGCCTAAGAATATAAAGAAAGACGCACTGAAGACATGGGGGTAATAGCAAAGGCATTCAAAGAATCCCTTTGCGCTGGGAGTACACCCAGGAGGAAATCCTATCGAGCAGGGGAAGTGAGTCAGAGCTTGCTTACAGCACAGGAGAAGGACAATCATATTTATAAGGGACTTACTTAGTTCATATCCTTGGGCTTTAAATTCTCAGATTTCTTCACGTTCCATTGTCGAATCCTAGAAAAGGTGTCTTGGGGAGGGTCTGTTGGAGAATCTGTCTGGGGAGGGCCTGGGGCCACGCTTGGAAAGAGGGTGCTCCGAACAGCGCCAGAAGGGGCCCCTCGACGGCATTTCCAGTGTACCCAGGGCCCTTCCTTGGAGTTAGAAGCTGCTCGAGAACGGGGCCTTATCCCATCTTTTAGAATACCGTATGACACTCACGCTGAATAGGGTACTTAAAATTCCTGAAGCCACCTACAGTAAATGCTTGAAATAAATTGTAGGAAATCACTTAAATAATCTTGCAAACATCCATCTAATGCTTGAACAAAGGCCACCTGAAGACGAGGGAGAGGCTGCTAGGAAACCGCGTAGTTTACCTGGGAAGCCTGAGGGAGGTGTGGGGGACACGCTCCAGCTGGGCTTACCACAGACTCACTGGGTTCCGTCCCCTTTTCTCAGAATATTTTATCTAAGCCAAACCCGAACTGCCCCTCAGAAACTGAGGAAGAACCCCTTTGCATTTTCACAAAGTGACCAATGAAAATATCTCGCGGGCACTGGGGAGTTCTATTTAAAGGAAAAGCCCTAAATATCCATGTCCTCCTGGTCGTGGAGGGTCTCATTGTGACTCCTTGTGCCATGTGGCATGAAATTGTCATGTGAACGATGGGTGGCCTTGGAGGGGAGAGGGATCCTGAGGCCCCCCCTCATCTCCTTAAGAGGAAACAGTGAAGGAGCTGTAAATATAAGTAAAGAAGCCAGCATGCGCCTGGGCCCGCAGGGCCTGACGAGCCGGAGACGAGAGGCGGCAAGGCACCGCTCTGCCTCACGTCACCATGGCCTTCCAAGGGTCCTCCCACGCCCATCGCGCAGAGCCTCCTGCTAGAACGTCAGGGGTTCCCCTCGTAATGTCAAGAGAAGACAAGAAGCTACTCATTACCTTGATGGATGTGGGCTCTCACCGGACACGAGCACCTTGAGAGTTTATTTCAGGTGGGATTTAGAAAAATGTATCTGATATTTATTCGATGGTCACTTGCCCATTCTCCATGGGTCAACCCCGGAAATCCCGGGGGGTCCAGAGGGTCAAAGGGGCCCAGGGCCTATCCTGGAGGAGCTCATGATGGCCAGGAAGAAGCACAGACCAGGAAATCCATGAGGCCTGTGACAGCAGAGTGAGCCATCAGGGGAAAGGTAAAGATGCTTAAGCTGAGTGTTCCAGGGGAAATACAAGTCAGAAATACAAGAGGAGGGGGAGAAAACGCACCCCTGGGGCTTGGCTGTGTGAGGGGGAAAGGACCCCCGAGACTGGCTCGATGGGAGGGTGATTGGGGACACCTGCCTAGCCAGGGAGGTGGGGACCAAGCGACAAAGATCCTTCTAGGCTATATTGAGGGTGCCAATGTTTACTCTGAAAGCTGTGGGAACCTGGTATGACCAGGCTTATGATTTACAAAATTCTCCTGCTGGCCACAGAGGCACAGAATAGAGGAGAGGGACTCCCCAGGTTTAGGGTGAGGATGGAGATGTGGGACCGAAAGGTACTCCATAAATAGAAACAACCAGAAGGGATCACCCACATGAAAAGGAAGAGGAGCTGGGAACCGTGCCCAGGTCTCTGACTGACACAGCCCCACTGAGCTTCTAGCTGCCACGTTGAAGGGATATTTTTTCAAAGGAGCTGAAACTTTTTGCGTTTCCAAAGTAAACATTTCAAAGTTTCTGAGGTAGATGTGAATATCTTAATTCGGCGCGTTTCTTCTGCGCCTCCCTTTGACTTTGAATCAAGAGGCAGAGAGCCGGAAGCCCCCGAGAGGAATCTGGATCGCAGAGTTGAGTTATAGGATGGCTTGATGTTCTCAGGGTATATTACAATCCCCACTTAAATGGGGTGTGACCTTGAATGCACAAAGCACGACTCTCCCACGAATAGAGATTCTGCGCCCATGCAAGTGAGATATATAAATATGAATGTCAAGCCACTCCAATGCATGAAAGGCTTTTAGAATGCCGGAGAGTTCCAAAGTGCACCGGGCCTCCCCAAAGCACAATGAAATGATAATGAAGACAACCAGCAGCAGGGACCACCCACCAGCGGTTTCATTGCTGTAACTAGGAAGGAAGGGTCCCCCTGGAACTATTGACACTGGATGGCATTGTCATTTCTAGCACAGGCAGAAGCTGTGCTTGTAACAGGGATTGTCTCTGCTAGTCTGGAGCCAGACTATTTATGGACAGCCCTGCTCTCGCCACAGTCTTCTGCCACTGCCAGAGGTAAGAGAAAGTGGGAGACGTGTGCTTGGTTGCCACACAGTTTTCCCCCTATTCCCTGTCCATGCTTAATTAGCCGAGGAAGAAATATGCTTCGGGAACCCCTTTTTGGAAGGCCCCGAGCTGAAGTTCAGCACGGGGCCCTCTACCTCCCTGCTTATTCCCTTGCCTTCTGGCAGACCTTGGGTCGCGCCCTGTCTCAGGCCACCCCCAAAGCTCTAAAGGTCAAAGTACTGCCCTGAACCCTCAGGCCAGGCTCCTTCTCCAACCAAATAGAAGACAGACCATTGCTTTAGAGTGTGGAATGCAAATACTGGGTAATGGAAACACACACGTGTGTGAGCACACACGCATGGGTGAGTACACACGCATGCGTGAGTTCATGTGCGCGTGCGCCGGCCCACCATGCTCCCGCCATCTTAGGCTCCAGAGCGTGAGCGCAGGGAAATGGTTCTTGTCTCTATTCCTCGGTGCCTGAGTGTCCTGGCTGGTGCGGAGGCCAGGCCATTTGTTTTCAAGGCCTTCCTACTGGTTTCTCAACTCAGTGGTCTGGACAGACGGGCAGGAAGGCAGACAGTGGTGGGAAGGAAGCGGTCAGTTAGGGCTTTAGCAGTCTTGGGGGCAGGCCAAGGAAAAGAACTCTGGGGTCAAGGCAGCTTATGCATTTTCTTCTCTAAGAAGTGTGGTTTCTCTCATTCCAAGTGCCCCATTCAGCTGCACATCCAGCTCTTTTATTTTATTTGTTTCCCCCTAGGTGACTTCTAGAGCGAGGGATTCATTCATTTAAGACGTGGCTTATGTGGTAGGCACTGGGGTGAGTGAGGCCTGCCTGCGTGGCTCCTTCACAGCCCGTATGGGGCTGGGAGGTTGAGAGGAAGCCTCGAGGACCAAGCAAGCTTGCAAAGACAGACAGCTACCTGACAAGAACCGAGGCCAGTAATGTGACAGGGTCAAAGAAAACTTAGCAGCCTTGGCTAGGCAAGCTAGTGGCTTCACTGGGACTCAGGACAAAGACAACAGGGAAGGGCATGGGGAAACCTGAAGCTTGCCCCAACAGACGTTCTAAGGTTTCAAAGATGCCTCCAGAGCCCTTGCTAATGGCCCTTGAACTCTAACATCTCAGAGGCTGGGTGCCAACCACAGCAACGCTTGCCAGTTGAAAGGGCCGGCTGGAGTGAGCCACACCTGGCTGGGACTTACCTGTCCTTCTCTGGAGCTGTGTCACGAGGGATATGTCAGTCTGGTCCAGTTTTCTTGGTCTTCTCATGGGCACCTGGGGAATGAAAATAATATCACCCCCTTTTGGAATTATTGTGACATGATGTGAAACCTGGTGCATCAGAGTCCAATAATGAACAAGCTAATGTGTGTGTGTGTGTGTGTGTGTGTGTGTGTGTGTGTGTGTGTGTAACGATATTCCATGGGGCCACAGCCAAGAGTATGGACAGGCAATAGTCCAGGTTTAGACGCAGAGTAGAGAATGCGTGCCTTCTGACCTGGAATTTTGAACAAAACCGTGACTTCCAAACTAGGCATAGCTTTGGAATAAAGTGCTTATTTTGGATATCCTGATCTTGTAGATTTCCTGCCCCCACCATGCTCCGCACATAGGGCCCATTTCATTGCTGATCCCAGTGTGTGAGTGTTCCCAGAATGGCATCAGGCCCTGGTCACCAACAGGGAGTCAATAGGTAACACCTTTTGTCTTCAGCCCCTTAAATGAACAGGAAAAGCCTGAAAACCAGCCACCCTGATTTCAGCACTTTCAGCAAGTGCCCACGCAGTTGGTGGCATGAATTTCACAGCACACTCAGCAAGAGCCAAAGGGCCCGAGGTCATAGACTACTAAGAAAGCTCCATTTTCTTACGAAGAGGAACTTTTCTTCAGCTGAAGCCTAGCAGAAAGCTCCCCAGATCATAGTGCTAACTGAGCCTCAGATGTGTCTACGTCTCATACACAAGGAGAGCTACAGGTAAGAGAATCCTGGCAAATATACAGGCCTTCTCACTTGCTAGGAGAGCAGGACCGGGGAGGAGGATGGGAGGGAGGCAGGGAAGGAGGCAGATAAGGAAGATAGACAGGAACGTGACAAAATTCTCTTGTGTGCTTATTTCAGACGGAATCTGAAGTGGCTTTAGAGAAGGAAATTCCTGAACTCAGAATGATCAACTTTTCCTATCCAATGACTCGAACTAAAAGAGGAAAAATTTTTATTGGTAAATGTAGTTGTTTTTTGACTCCTATAATTTCCAAAGAGGAATATATATTCCATCTCTGGTGGGGCATTACAGTTATCACATAATGCAAAGCTGAGTATACAGTATGACTAATTGTCACTCGTGCACAAAATGGGGTATTTGTACAAAAATGATGATTCCCTCTTACCTGTTGTCATGTAATGCACTCAGGGCCTACATGTGATGTCTGGAAGTTCCTTGTTGCAACATCAGGAGCATCTAAAGGTCATGGGATTACGAGATTGTAACTAAAAATTCTTGATATAAATTTTATGGTGTTCTCTGATTTTTTTACTAGCTTTTGAAGTTTAAGTTCTTACACAACTGAGTTAATAGGTTCTTGCATCACCCAAGGCCTCTGAGTACTTTGAGGTAAAAATTTCTCAGAAAATCTGCAGTATCCTAAATAGATACCTTTGTTTCCAGTTAGATCTTAGCTATTGATCCTCAAAAAGCAACCAGACAGGGGTCCTTGGGTGGCTCACGATTGAGTGTCCAACTCTTGATTTGGAATCAGGTCATGATCCCAGGGTTGTGAGATTGAGCCCCGTGCTGGGCTCCGTGCTCACCATGGAGTCTGTTGGAGGTTCCCCCTCTTCCTGAGCCACTCCCTCTGTTCATACTCTCTCTCTCAACAAAAATCTTATTTTAAAAAAAGCAACCTGACATAACAACATTATTCCCAAGAGCCAAAAGGCAGAAATTACCCAAGTGGCTGTCGATGGAGGAATGGATAAATAAACTGGGGTGTATATATACAGTGGAATATTACTCAGCTGTTAAAAGGAATAGAATTCTAGTATAGGCCACAACTTGCACGAACCTGGAAAAAGTATGCTGAGTGAAGTAGGCACCTCACAAAGAGACATGTATTGTGGAATCCCACTGATGTGAGATACCTAGAACAGGTGAGTTTATAGAAACAGAAAGAATAGAGATTACTAGGATGGGGTGGGGAGGGGTTACTGCTTCATGGTTGCTGAGTCTCCCAGATGATGAAAACATTCTGGAAATAGTGATAGTCACACATTATGAAATTACTTGATGCTACACTTAAAAGTGGTAAAAATGGTAAATTTTATGTCATGTATGGTTTGCCACGGTTAAAAAGAAACAAATTGACACACAAGCCAGAAAAGTATTGCTTTGCTCTCACTATTTGGGACCCATTCTTTGCATGTGTGAAGAACAGAGGTCCATTTTGTATCTCTGCATTCTAACAAGACACCTCTAAGCTACTCCTCACCAAATGGGATCAGGGTTCCCAGAGACCGAGCAAGGCACAGACATAGAGATAAGGAAAGATGTTCCTGAAACATTCAGATTGTTGTATATTGTGGCTGAGGGAAAAAAAGCAGGGCGGGGGGACAGGAAGGTTTAAAATAAAGACAGTAAAAAAGATCAGAGTTTTAAAAGAGTAAAGGACCAGCAGTGAGAAATCAGTGCCAAAATATGAATCAGAAACTAACTATGGAGTAATATTAGACGTTCCATAGGTAGTACTAGAAGTTTCTTGTTCATGCACTTCTTTCTTAATCCACTGGGGAGAGCTTGAATTTTTTTTTCCTTTTTCAAACACTGATGCTATTTAAAAAATATATATATATCACTAAGTCTATTTAAGACGTTAGCTTATCTTAAACATTTACTTGTCGTGATTCAGATCACAGATGAGGGGCACCAAACCCATTTCTCCTGAAAGTACCTCATGGATAGACCCTCTAAACTTGGGAGACATTGCTACTGAACTGCTCAAAACCACCAGCTTGGTTGAACAAAATTGGAATTACTTAGAAAAACAAGTTTTCAGGGGCATTTGGGTGGCTCAGTTGGTTAAGCGTCTGCTTTTGAGTCAGGTCATGATCCCAGGGTCCTGCCTTGGGCTCTGGCTGAGTGGAGAGTCTGCTTTCCCCCTGCCCCTCCCCCTCCCTCAAATAAATTTTAAAAAATATTTAAAAAAGAAAAAAAATAGAGAGAATTTTTCGATCTAAAAAACAGGTCCCAAACTACAGTTGGTGTGGTGGCCTTGGAGGTGGCATCAGGGAAGAGTGCAGCGTGGAAGACCAAAAAGATTGTCTGATGGGCTTTGAGAATAATAGTGAGCATTCTAACACCAGCCAGTTCCAGATCAAGGGACAGAGTGTGAATGTTAACGTGAATAACATGGCAACAGCCAAGATGCAGGGTGGCCACCCATTTAGAGAGAAAAATTCAACCAGAGTCAAGTTTTTGATGGTGGGTGCTCATGTGCCTTGTTCTGCAAACCCCCATTGTCCCACATAAGAACAGGAGCAACAAACGGGAATCTACCCATGACATCCATTTGTCCTGGAGATGCTAGCTTTGGGGAAAGATCCAAGAATGCAGTCGGGTGTAATTACACCATGGGGGAAGGGGGCTCTGTGAGGCTAGACAACTGGTCTCTCTACACTTCAGTTGACAGTTACCAAGCTAAAGTCCACAGTGTAGTTATTCCCAGTGAAACAGGACCCTGTGGGTGTGAAGAACATTCTAGTGGAGTTGGGTTGGAGAGGAGCACAGCAGAGTTGTCCATATTCCCATTACAGATGCACTCTGGTGGGAGTGTAGAGATGTCCCTTAGGCTGGCTGAGCTGAGAAAGGAGTCCTGTGGGACTGGAAGTCCTTGTCCAAATGACTCACATGTAAAGATAACTTTTGGCTGGCAGTTGCAGCTGCTGCGGACAGAGCTCTGGGCCGCCCTGCCTGCTGGCCTGCTTTGCACAATGGGGAGTCCTTCTGTCCCTCTCGCCTGGGCTGGGCGGGCTATTTGTTGCTAATGCTATTGCCGCTGCTGCTGCTGCGGTTCCTCAGCTGTCCACAGCAAGGCCATGTGTTTGGAGTTGGGCACAGTGTGCTTTTGAGGTGGCTCTTTGGTCCATTCATTGCAGCTGTCCCACCTGTGCTGGCACAGGGCAGCTGCTGGGCCCCTTGCACACATCCTGCCCCCAGAGCCCAGCACAGGCCGAGTGCCCCTCAGTCCCAAGCCCATGTCAGGCTGTCTACAGTGACTGAGTTGCATGTCCAGCACTCAGCACTGTTGCTTACCTTTCTGCCAGTTGTTCAGCACTGCCTGACCTTGGGGCATGAGTCTGATGTCCCTGGGGCCTGGTTAATTGCCCACATTGGTCCTGCGACTCCAGAAAGCTTGATTGGTCAGGAACCTCATACATGTGAGCCTCTGACTGCAGGGGAGACTGGTCCAAACATAGTTGAACTGATGGAAAGGTGTCTCTCCTACTGCAAAAATAACACAGAATTTGCTCTCCGTGGGCCAGGAGGAGCCCCACTATTTCCTAAGGAGCATTCGGGCCCCACCACTTTGCTGCTGACATTCAGAAGGGTGCCAGTGTTTAAATGCAACCTTGCCTTCATTAAAAGTTCTGCCTCTTAGAAACTTTTTAACAGCACGATAAAATATATTAGTAATTTAAAATCTCATATGATTTGTGTAAATCACTGGCTATGTGGGAGATTTCATTGAAGAGGGCTGAAAAATGAACTCAGTTTTTGCCCAATCCAGAATAATGGGCTGAGTTTATAAATTAGATGACAATAATCTCCAAGGACTTTACGTCCACTTCAGGGATATACACTGTTCCTACATGATTGTCTCAGGGACAAAGAATTGTCTTTATAGTATATGTAATTGAAGACATTTTCCCAGAGGGGATGATGTTACCAAGATGACAAATACAGGTCATTACCAGCTTTAGTCCCCCCACAAAAAATCAGCTATCCGCTATCCACAGACAACACACCATTATGAAAATCCCAGGCCTAGGGAGTGAGGCTGAAGCAACCCCTGGGTCACAGAGACCAACAAGGACCACATCAGAAGAGTAAGATCAACAGCTACAGTCCGACCATATCATCTCTCCCACAGGACAGCGCAACACTGTGCCAAGAGGGCCCTGCTAGGCTACATTTTCTGTAGTGGGGAAAACAGAGCCCACAGAGGATACTCAGTTCCCCAAACATTACAGGATGCTTCCCAGGAGGCCTCCCTGGGTCTCACCTCATGGGGATCATAGGAAATCTGCAGGGTTCCACCACTGGGGATCCAATAGAGATGAGAAAGGGAAAGACTTGCAGAACCAGCACTCAGATCTTGCAGATCACCTTCTTGCTGGCATAGCCCCCAAGCAGAGGTCCCACCCAGCAGCTTTGGCCATCTATAGAGCCAAGCTAGTGGCCCCATATGGCCAGGGAGTTTGGTTGTCATTTCTGCCTGATTTCAGTCCCCAGCCAATGAGCCATACTGTTTCATGAAGACTTTTCCTGCCCAGGCAGGAAAGCAAATTCACAGCCCCACAGCTGAGTGTAGCTTCTAGTCCCACCTGACCAGGAAGCTTTGCCAGAGAGCCCAGGCAGCTGTAGAGCCCATCCCATAGGCCCACTTAGGCAGGGAGTAAAACCAGCAGTCATGCACAACTGTTAACAAGGCCTCTGGTCTGGCTTCATGTAACCAGGGTGCCTGAAAAGTGACCTGAGAAGACTTGGAACCCAGCCTAGG
Organism: Taxidea taxus jeffersonii; assembly: GCA_003697995.1. Classification (NCBI taxonomy): domain Eukaryota; kingdom Metazoa; phylum Chordata; class Mammalia; order Carnivora; family Mustelidae; genus Taxidea; species Taxidea taxus. The sequence continues at coordinate 50,637 of RCUC01146516.1, forward strand.
GTAGGGTTCAGCCACAGAACCCAGCCTAGAGCCCTTCCTGTTTCCCCACAACCTGTGGCCTCACCCAAGCAGGGAGCCCAGGCAGTGACCACACCCAACTGTGACCTTTAGCTCCACCCAACTGTGGGACACAGCTGGCGGCCCTTCTCAACCACAGAGTCCAGACTGCAGCCCTTCCCAACTTCAGGGTACAGCCTGAAGTCCCATTTTTTTTTTAATAAGATTTTATTTATCTATCCGACAGACAGAGATCACAGGTAGGCAGAGAGGCAGAGAGAGAGAGGAGGAAGCAGGCTGTTCACAGAGCGGAAAGCCCGATGCGGGGCTCGATCCCATGACTCCGGGATCGTGACCCAAGCCAAAGGCAGCGGCTTTAACCCACTGAGCCACACAGGCGCCCCCTAAAGTCCCATTTGATCACAGAGCAAAGTCTGAGGACACATCTGACCATGAAGCCCTGCTTGTGGCCCAGCCTGAACACAGAATCCAGCCAGTGGCACCAAGTGGTCTGGGAGCACAGCTGGAGACCTCACCCAACCAGGAGTGATTGCAGAGCCCAGCTCACAACCCTACTTCATCAGAGAGTCTAGCCAGCGGCACCACACTGCCCACAGACATAGCTTGCAACTTCACTCAACTAGAGGGGATTGCAGAGCCCAGCTAGTGGCCCAACATGACTGCAGAACACAGCCAACAGCCCTGCCTGATCAAGCAGTCAACTCAGTGGCCCTGTTTGAATGTGGAGTCCAGTCAGCAGGCCCACAGAACAACAGAGCCCAGCCAGTGGTACCTCCCCTAAAAAAAACCCCAAACTTAGATCACAAGTAGTGACTTCTCTCAACTAAAGACACAAGTGGCAAATCCAGTCGGCCCACAGATGCTACTAGCTGACCCATCCAGTAACCCAAGCTGAGCTGACTGGTGAGGGTCTTTTCATGCCAAAGTAAACATGTAAATTCTGGAAAAGAGGAGACCACTCACACAAATGTACAAATACTGACACAAGGAATCAACTATCATGAAGAATCAGGTAAACATGACTGGACCAAAAGAAGTGAAAAAAGTTCCAATAACTGACCCTAAAGAAATGGAGGTCTATGAAATATTTGACAGAGAATTCTGAATAATCCTTTTAAAGAAGTTCAGTAAACTTCAGGAACACAGACAGGCAATTTAACAAAATTAGGGAAATAAGGCATGAACAAAACAAGAAGTTCAAAAGGTAATAGAAATCATGAAAAAAAAGAAAAAAGAAAAAAATCTCAAACAGAAATCCTAGAGCTGAAGAATATAATGACTGAACAGAAGATTTAAATGGGGAGTGTCAACCAGCTCAACTAAATGGAAGAAGGAACCAGTGAACTCCAGGATAGGTCATTTGAAATGATCCATCCAGGCAGGAAAGTAACAAAGGAAAAAGGATGCAAAGGAGTGAAAAATGTCTATGGGGCTTATGGGACATCATTGAAAGAACATGTTATGGAAATCCAGAAACAGAGAAAAAGAAAGGGACAGAAAGTCTAATTATAGCTGAAAATTTCCCAAACTTGGGGACAGAAATGGACTCCCAGATTCATGAATCCCAAGGGATTCCAAATAGGTTGAACCTGAATGGGCCCACACTGAGGCATATTATAATTAAATTGTCAAAAGTCAAAGGCACAGAGTAGCTTGAAATCAGCAAGAGAAAAGCAACTCGCCTCAAGTAAGGGTGCCTCCATAAAACTATTAGTGGGTTTCTCAACAGAAATTTTGCAGGCAGAGAGTGGGATGATATATTCAAAATATTGAAAGAAAGAAAAAAACCTTGTCGACCAAGAATACTATACCAGGAAAAACTGTCTTTCAGAAGCAAAGGAGAGATAAAGATTTTCCCAAACAAGCAAAAGCTGAGACAGTTCATAAAAAAACAAAAACAAAACAAAACAAAAAAACCCCCAAAAACAAAAACAAAAATGCTAGAACTAATCAACGAATTCAGTCAAGTTGCAGGATACAAAATCAATGTGCAGAAATCAGTTGTGTCTCTATACACTAACCACAAAATACTTGTTAAGAGAAGAAAATAATCTCATTCACAATAACACTGAAAACAAAAAAAAACTTAAATAGACCTACCATATGATTCAATAATTCCACTTCTGGGTTTATCTAAAGGAAATCAAATGATTATCTGTAAGAAATATCTGGGGGTGCTGGGTGACTTATTTGGCTGAGCATCTGACTCTTGGTTTTGGCTCAGGTCATGATCTTAGGGTTGTGAGATCAGGCCCCATTTTGAGCTCTATTCTCTCTTCCTTTCTCCCTCTGCCCCTCCCCACTTGCTATAAATCAATCAATCAATCAATCAATCAATCTGCATCCCCATATTCATAGGCATTGTTTACAATAACCAAGGCATGGCAACAATCTAAGTGTCCAACAGTGGATGAATGGATCAAGAAATGTGGCATATATACACATTACAATATTATCCCCCCATTAAAAAAAAAGAAGGAAATCCTGCCATTTGTGACAACGGGGATGAAATTTGAGGACATTATGCTAACTGAAATAAAACAACAGCAAAAACCACAAACCAGATTGCTAGAAACAGAGAGTATATTGGTGGGTGTCGCCAGGGATGGATTAGGGTGGGGTGAAGACGGTCAAACAGTATAAACTTGGAGTTTTAAGATGAGTAAGTTCTGGAACTATAATATACAGCATGGTGACTATAGTTAACAATACTATGTTGTATATTAAAAAGTGGTTCTCTTAAGAGAGTAGGTCTTAAAAGTTCTCACCCCACCAAGGAAAACAAACTATAATTATGTGAGAGGATGGGTGTGTTAACTAACCTATTGTAGTAATCATTTCACAATATATACACATATCAAAGCTTGCATTGTACACCTTAAATTTACATGTTTAATAAAGTCAATTAGATCTTCAAAGATAGGAAAATTTACACAATGTAAGTTGCATCCCAATAAAGCTGGGAAAAATACATTTCCCTAGAATTTCTGAACTACAATTTTAAAACAACCAACTTCAAGGCTATTTGTATCTTAAAAGCTGAATTAAATAATAGTATTAATATTCAGTCATGGTCTACATAAACACAGACTAGAACAAGAGGTCATCTCGTTAATAAAAAGGTAAAGTGGTTGAGAAAAAAGTCACATTAATAAAAAAAAATGAGCATCTCGGTGAGACTTGACCCTTATCTTCATGGTGCTCACTGCAAAAAGGAGTAAGTTGATAATTGCTTCCTTAGTTTGAATGTTCCTGTCCTTGCAGAGACTTCAGAGGTTTAAGAATTAATAGTTGATTTATTAAAATTTTAAAAATCACAAGTTCAAAAACCTCATTTTAAGGTTGACCCTTAAGCTTGTAAGTTCGACTTACAAATCTTTTTATTCTATTTATACATTTGCTACATTTTTACAACCACTTTTTTTTTTTTAAGATTTATTTATTTATTTGAGAGACAGTGAGAGAGAGCATGAGAGGCTAGAAGGTCAGAGGGAGAAGCAGACTCCCCGTGGAGCTGGGAGCCCCATGTGGGACTCGATCCCGGGACTCCGGGATCATGACCTGAGCTGAAGGCAGCTGCTTAACCAACTGAGCCACCCAGGCGCCCCTTTACAACCACTTTTAAGAAAACTTTCACTACACTTAATTGAATTCTCTTAAATAATTTAAACTATTTATAAAAATAATACACTCAATTTCTTCATTAAATGCTTCAATTGTCTGATTAATAAGTAACACTTTTTTCGAGTACCTACGTTGCTCTTTTGAATCTTATAAAAGGAAACTTACACACATGATGAATCAAAGCTCTTTGAACTGTTTTCATATTGTTTACAACCTTGGTAATAGTCTCTTATACTTTTTAACTTAGAATCAGTAATCGACCTAATTAATGTCATATTTTAAATCGAAATGTGAAATTAAAATGACATTCTTTTACATATGGAAGTGTGCTCATTTCTCTTAAACATTCTAAGTATTTGCTAGAACATATATACACACGTATTTTCCAAATGTAACTAAAATCTTAACATATTTGTTGGATTTATTTCAACATTTAACCAACTTAATTCTTTGTCTTCCCGGGGGAAAGCAAACAAACAAACAAAAAACTTACCCACTAAAGAAACTTTGTCATCCCAACCCAAGCAAATATATTGAGGTTTCCTAAAGACCTAGAGATATCCTTCATCAGATCATGGGACTTGATTCTGGCCACCATCATGATGAGACCAATGAAATCTCTTTGTTGTCACTACAAAATGTACTCCCAAACTTGATAAATGGACTGTGCTTTTGTCCATGTCCCAGGGCTTAAATTCTATCATGACTTAATTTTCTGTTTGGTCCCCAAAATATGCAATCCCCACCAAGATGCAATGACTTTTCTCTACTGCCTCCATTGGATTTGTGTTTCTTTGACTCTTTTGAGATCACTATTATCTTAATGGATCTTGAATTTCTCCCAAGTCTTTGCCTGCTCAATTCTGCATACAACCAAACCATGCTAATGGTAGCAATGTGTCGCATTAAAGGCAATGACAGAAATGTCAGAGATGATATACCTAACCCAGCCTGACACATAGGAGCTAGCAAAGTAAGGATGGAAAGTAACCTGGTGAAATCCGTGTTTGAGAGAGAACACCAACAGGGATACCAACACGTACCAACAGGGATAATTTATCTGACAAGACTGAAGGCAGGGAGGTGGTTGCAAAGATCCTGATGAGTGATGACATTAGGCAGTGAGAAGTGTACACAAATGAGGGGGACAAATATACACACATTTAAGAGGTAAAATTAGTAAGATGCTGATAGATGGGAGGGTAAGGAAGAGGAGCCAATATTTTCCAGAATCCAAAGTCTTAAGCAAGCTTCCAAAAATTTTGGTTTTGGGCAGAATTCTTAATTTTTAAGCAAGTATCTGTAGATAGATATTCCATGTGGTTTCTTGAAGGGAGAGGAGGGATTTCTGAATGACTGCTGCATTTAGTAGGAAGACCATGATGTTATTTTGTCATGAACATTCCAGAGCCCAACTCGGACTGTCACTCTTTCTGAAGGTTTTATCTTTTATCCTAACAGATCCTTCCTCAGGAAGGGCTTCCCTATTCTCAGGACTCAATAAAGGTGCTCCTTCACATGCTCACAGCCCTCTTTCTGTCTTCCTTAAATCATATTTCCAAATTTATAATTAGGTAATGACTGATGTGACTGCTTGGACAATGTTTCTCCTACTGGATGAGAACTGGGACTATATATCTTTTGTTCTCTGATAAATCCCTGGCACCTAGCATGATGTCCGGCATCTCAACAACTATTTGTTGAATGAATGAGAGACTATGTGAATGAATGAATGAAAATGATAGACAAACAGGTTCCTGAAGGTAGAGTCATCCAACATGTTCTTTACAATGGTGCTCTGGGTTTTTTTCAGACACATGTGGTGCTTGGAAAGACAAGTGTCAGAACAATAAAAATCATTGCGTTGTGTCAGACATCCAGGGCCTTTACCTTAAGCTGGGTGATCTCAAGCAACTCACTTAACCCCTTAATGCTTCAGTTTTCTCATATAGAAAATGGGAATGATTGCGTCAAAATAAGCCATTCAGTATTCACCTCTATTTTACTTTGTCTTATATGTAAATGCATAGAACCTTCTAGAATGTAAGCAAAGATGTCAGTTTAAGGGCTACAGATAGGATGGACGAGACTGGGGAGAGCAGCCATTACACCTGAGACCCTGAGAGCATGATGTACGGCTCTCGAACACAATCGGAAGAAAACAATTCCCTCCTGAATTATGTTAACAAAATAATGAAAAGTAATGCCACATTGGACACACTTAAGTAATATTATAACAGAGGGCCTATAAGTAATTTAACCCCAATCTCTCATGTAAACATTTGTCAGATGCATCCAGCATAAGAACTACTTTGGGTATTAATGTTTAACAAATTACAATTGTAGAAAATTTTTTTTTTAATCGTTGCAGAATTCTGATGCCAAGCCTTACATGAAAGGTGGCTTCTTGAGTTTATTGCCAGGATTGTGATACCTGATTTATAGTAACATTTTTAAAAATACAAATTGTTAGACACGTTTGCTATCACCAGGGACTTCTGACTCCTACCTGAGACTGAAAGTGGTCTCTCAAGTTTACTGCCAGGTTTAGATTTTATGGCCCTCTGATTGATAGCAACCGGCAAAGTTATTAAACAGCATTTTGTTTTGTTTTCTTTATTGTAATCATCTTTGAATATTATTTACGACCACGTTAATATTGCACTTTCATATTTTTGTGCCTCTGAACATTTTATGGCCTGCAGAAAGGAATCCATGGGACTTCTGCTCTGCCAATAATCCCTGGTTCCCTGAAGCAACTGATCTCATCAGAATTTATTGACATGGTACCATTACTTCACATAACGCAGTAGTGAGGGGCTATATTTTTTAATTAAGTAAATAGAAGCAAATGACTAATTCCATCAAACATGTTCAGGCATTATTGCAAATATTAAGAGCAGATCAGAACCTGAAATCAATGGCCACACATCCACAGATCACACCTTGAGACTCCTGGTACCTTAGAACCTCCTTTTATTTATTTGCTTTTAATTTTTTTTTAATTTCTATTTTTGAGAGTGTGAGGAAGCAGGGGGAGGGGCAGCGGGAGAGGGAGAGACAGAATCGTAAATAGACTCTGTGCTGATCATGGAGCCCTACCCGGGGCTTGATTTCATGACCCTAAGATCATAACCTGGGCTGGAAATCAAGAGTGAGACATTTAACCGACTGAGCCCTCCAGGAGCCCCTTGGAGCCTCCTTTTAGCAGCGGGAAGGAAGAGAGTTACCAGGTAGGCTCAGGGGGCACAGTGTCACCCTCAACATGGTACTTGTTGAGTTCTATTCCCATTCCAGCTGGAACTGTCTACACGAGAGCTGTTTCTGGGTATGGGGTGGGGGGGTATTGTGGAAAGCCCCTCCCCAATGTGAAAGTTCTGGCTTGCATGTACTCTACACAGAGCACACCATTTCACCGGCCAAAATGCCAGTGAAAACCCATGGTTCAACACACCAGCCTGGTGCAAAGCCAACCAGAACTCAGAATTCTTTTTTTTTTTTTTTAAGATTCTTGTTTATTTTTTTGACAGAGGGAGACCAGCAAGAGAGGGAACACAAGCAGGGGGAGTGGGAGAGGGAGAAGCAGGCTTCCCACTGATCAGGGAGCCCAATGCGGTGCTCAATCCCAGACCCTGGGATCATGACCTGAGCCAACAGCAGAGACTTAACCAACTGAGCCACCCAGCCATCCCTGAAATCAGAATTCTTGATGTTCCCTCACCCACTGCATCAGCAAAGGAGAAAGGGACCATTTTGCCATTTGCTCAGAGGTGTGGGCTTTCTAAAGATAAGGCCATGTCCATACACTGTCCATACAAGCGTCTTTGTTTCGATGTCCTTCTGAAGAGGAGTTGGGTTTTAAAAGGTCAGAACACTGGCCTCAATGAGGTGGGCGTGGTTCCTGGGTGTAGGGAACCAACTTTTGGGAGCAGCACTGTGGATGAGATGAATGTGGTCAGCTGGAATCCCTCCCTGGGGTCTCTCACTCTCCCAAAGAAATCAGCACATCTGTGGAGACTTTTATAACTCAGCAAACACAGAAAGCCCATGCAGCCTGCTGTGTCTTCAAGGAAGGTGTGACTCCTGATCTCACATTCCGCTTCTGGAGTCTGGGTCCTCCTGGGAGGCTTCCACATTGCCTTAGAGGTAAATGTGTGTGGCCCTAGGTCAGCCTCTTACCATTCCTTCTGTGTCAGTGTCCGCATCTGTAAAAGGGGAGGAAGGGCCACGGGTGGTAAAGATTAGTAACATGTTGCTATTGAACTGATAGATGGGAGTCCCTCTGAGCTGCACCTGCTCCCTTAAAGGATGTAGGACCATCCGGGACAAGAGTCCTCAGAGTGTCTTCCTAGATCCTCTGAAGAAATTCTTCATCCCATTTCTGAATCAACCTCATTTTTCTCCTCCATTCTTAGGCATCCCTGGCCTTATAACAACAGCCCCAGATGCCAGGGACAAGCTGACATCCCACCCAAGGAGAGGCTAAAGAGGTGGAGATGGGGATATGGAGACAGACAGTAGAAGAAAAAAAAAGCCAGCCCAGGGCTAGAGGGGCTGCTTGTCTGAAGGGCATGACATGCCTTACAGGGGACAGGCCTGGGTGCAGATGCCCCATGCAGCCCTGACTTACTACCCAACACTGTGTCGTTTCCCATCAATGAAATGGAAATGACAGCAGAGCCTACATCAGAGCATTGCTGGGAAGATGAAGCCCATCCACGCATGCAGGGCTCTTCACTGGTGGTTGGTGTTCCATAAGCAGTAACCAATTAGGATTATTACTGGGCTCACCCAAAGCTGCAGCTAAATGAGAAAAATTTTTATTTCTTTTTTTAAAAGATGTTATTTACTTATTTGAGAGAGAGAGAGAGAGAGAGAGAGAGCTAGTGAGCATGAGCAGGGGGAGGGGCAAAGAGAGGAGCAGACTCCCCACTGAGCAGGGACCTCCCCCCAACACAGGGCTCGATCCCAGGACCCCAAGATCATGACCTGAGCCAAAGGCAGACACTTAACTGACGGAGCCGCCTAGGTGACCCAGGATTCTTATTTCTTAAATATCTTTCTCTGTAGACATCTTGTGGCCTAAAGTGGGAATCAAGATCTAGCTGGGAAAAGGAAATCTGGATTTGTTTCTTGTATATTCTTGAGGCACCTTGCAAATTCACCTCCCTTCCCAGTGATTCAGTGGGGCTCAGTCACAATAAAGCATCAGCCATTGGTCTTCTGTGGGAGCTGATTTCCTCTGGATAAGAGGCCCTGGGTATAGCCAAAGGGCCTGGAGAAGCAGCTGGGCATAGGTTCATATGGGCTATGGAGGATGCCTGCTGGGAGGAGGCTTCCAGGGAAGCCCACCCATTGCGTGACATTATGGTCGCTTCTCAGGTGCCTTCTCTGAGTTGTTCACTTCGTAAGGGCAGGGACCCTAACTCCCAGGGGTTTGAAAGAGGTATGTGTGTAAAGCACTGACCACAGTGACCGGCATGTAATTTTCACAGCCCAGTACCTGTACACACTGCTGCTGATTTTGATGTTTATGACATTTATGATGTTTCTATTCTTAAGGTTCAACATTTAGGAGGCACTCAAGAAACATTTGTCAGACCTTTTTTTTAGGTCTGTGGTGGACATTTATGAAGTCAATTCCTGCACAGCCTAAGTGGTTGGACATTCCTGTGCCTACAAAGTAAAGAATAATGGGAAAAATGCTATTTTGTCTGAAACTCCAGGAAATGTTGTGATTAAATTGAGGGGGATGATTTCCCATCATTCACAACTGAAGGCAAACACAAAGGAAATTCTCACAGCCTCCCCAAAGTCACCCGGTGTCCCAAACACCCAGATGCATTCATTCTCAGCAAAGTGGAAGTTGAGGTGTTGTTTTGGTTTCCAATGAATATTGTTCTTTCATATCCATTCATATTATGTGGAGCCATTTCAACCTCCCATTTTGTCATAGGTCAAAGACTGGCACCAGAGTAACAGAGGTGACTTTCACAAGCATTTACTGGGTTGAAATAAATGAAGAAACTGATTGTCTAACACAGTGGGTTTCAATGTCCATTTTGTCAAATGAGAACCTCCTCAGAGGCCAACAGTTCCCACTCCACAGTCACAAAGTCGTGACAGAAATGATCTATGTTTTCTCTTACCATCAGCCTGTCCACATGTTTAAAAAAGATTTTTGTCTCACTTTTGGGATTCATTTTTTTCCCCTAAGGCTCACTGTGGGAATTATATTATCACTGAACCACAAAAATTTTTTAAGAAATTTAATAGAGACCCAGACAGAACTAACTACATGCCCATCACTGCTTTAAGTTCTTTATACATATTAATTCATTTATCCTCTTAACTCTGAGATAGTTACTATTTTTAAAGATTTATTTATTTATTTTAGAGAGAGAGACCTTGTGAGTGGGGAGAGGGACAGAGAGAGAGGGACGAGCAAAACTTCTTGCTGAGCATGGAGCCTGAATCAGGGCTCAATCCCAGGACCCTGAGATCATGAACTGAACTGAAACCAAGAGTTAGCCACTCAACTGACTCAACTGAGCCACCTAGGTGCCCTGAAATAATTACTATTCTTATCAAGGTTTTACAAAAGAGGAAACTGAGGAATAGGGAAGTGAAAGAAACTTGCCCAAGTTCACACAACTATGAAGTAGCAGAGGCAAGCTATACTGCTCACTGCTGTACTGTCCCTCATACCAAAGATGGCCACTAACATAATGACCAACGACCAATGAAAGGCAAAGTTTGGCCAATACTGAATTTTTCATGTATATCTAAAATCATGAAGTCCCAGAGAGGAGCAAGATGGTGGTGGAGTAGGAGACCTAAATATCATCAAATCCCAGGAGTTCAGCTAGATAGTTATCAAACCATTCTGAGCACCTACAAACTCAACAGGAGATTGAAGAGAAGAACAACAACAATTCTAGGAACAGAAAAGCAACCACTTTCTGGTAGGTAGGACGCCCAGAGAAGTGAATCTGAGGCGACATACGAGAAGATAGACTGTGGGAGGAGGGGCCAGCTCTGCTGCGATAGAGTAGTGGAGCACAAAATCAGAACTTTTAGAAGTCTGCTCCACTGAGGGACCTTGCTCCAGAGGCTAAGCAGGGGGTGGAGCCCTCGCAGGGACAATGTGGTCTCAGGACCCGCAGGGTCACAGAAAGACCAAGGATGTCTGAGTGTGGCAGAGCTCCTAGGTATTGGAGCGGGGAAGCTTGTGGCAGAGACGGAGCCACGGAGGGAGCTCTCAGCTCAGGGTTACCTTAAACTGTGACCTGAGGCATTCAGGGCACTACTTCTTGAGCAGGGACCCCACAAGTGGCAGGTCTGGAGAGACTTATGTTCCTCCTCTGGGAGGAACAGCACAGGAGCACATGGCAGCAATCTGCTAGGTTTGGAAACTCCAAACGGGGCTGTGCACCAGCGAGAGAAACACTTGGTTACAGGTCGGGTGAGCTTGATGTGTGGCCAGAGACCAGGGAGACAGGAGGGATTGACTGCTTTTCTCTGAGGATGCACTGAGGACTGAGGCCCTGAGCTCTTGGCTTCTCAGGGACAGAGACTGGGAGGCCACCATCTTCATTCCTGTCCTCCAAAGCTCTACGGAAAGCCTTCAGGGAACAAAAGCTCCAAGAGTGAATCAGAGCAGGTTGCTTAGCCTGGCTCCTAGCAAGGGTGGTGCAATTCCACCTCAGGCAAAGACATTTGAGAATCATGGCAACAGGCCCCTTCCCCAGAAGATCAGCAAGAATGGCCAGGCAAGACTAAGTTCACTGATCAATGAGAGCTGCAAAACTTCAAAGCTATGTGAATACAGCACAGAATTCATGGTTTTTTCCCATGGTTATTTAAATTTTTAAATTTTATTATTCCTTATTCTATTTTTTAATTTTTCCTCTTTCCTGTTTTAATATTTTTAACTTTTTACTTATCAATACTTTAAAAAAATCTTTTTAAGTTTTCATTGTTATAGTCATATTCTAACCCTTCATTGTATTTAACCTTATTTTTTGTATACATATAGGTTTTTCTTTCTTTAAAATTTTGAGATATAGTTTCTTCTAACAGATCAAAATATACCCTAAATCTAGTGTATGGCTTTGTTCTTGATCACATTCTCTCCTCTTTTTCTTTTTTACTTTTTTCAACCAACTTCTTATCCTATCAATTCCTTTTTTAGAATCTTTTTAAATTTTCATCTTTACACTCATATTCCATCCCATCATCATGTTTACCCTTATTTTGTATATATATAAGTTTTTCTTTCTTTGAAATTTTGGGAGGCAGTTTCTTCTAATAGACCAAAATACACCCAGAATGAAGTGTGTGGCTCTGTTCTATTCACCAGTCTGATATAATATTTTTTTTCTCCCTTCTTCTCCCCCTAGTTTCAAGTTTCTTCTGATTTGGTTAGGGTATATTTTTCTATGGTAATTGCTACCCGTTTAGTATTTTATTCTCTCATTCATCTATTCTTATCTGGATAAAATGACAAAGCAGAAAAACTCACCTCAAAAAAAAAAAAAAAAAAA
>ML105792.1:0-23141 GCA_003697995.1 Taxidea taxus jeffersonii
GACACATATGTGTACACTTAACATACACACTCAAGCCAATTACACATAAATACACATACACATAAATACACACATACACATTTATACTCATAAATTCACAGTAATACACATACTGATAAAGTCAAAGGCAAACACACAAGGAACATACAGAAGCAAACACATTTACTCAAAAAAACTTACACAAACATGCACATACTTACGCACAAGCACTTACAAACACATTCATGCAAATTCATACACCTTTACAAACCCATTCACATGAACTCACAACTCACCTGCCACATCCGTATGCTCACACTCACCCATCAGCGCATTTCCACAGCCATAGGAGGAGTCACAGGATGGTTTTGTGTCCCAGAAAACCTTGATTTTCCCACTTGTACTTGCAACTGTTGTACTTAAACCAGGGCAGAAGGTGAGTGAGTGCAGCCCGCTGTTCACAGATCCTGGTGGTGGTTCCCTCTCAATCACTGTGATTTCTCTGGATTAAGATGAAAGAAACTAAATGTTAAACGTAGAGTTTTCAACCAGAAAAAAATACCCAAACAAGGGAGACTCGCTGCCCCTGACAGTGTCCCCAGAGGCCACACTGTCCTAGATTCCCTAGATATCCCAGGTAGGACTCTATTCATTTGATTAACAAATCTCACAAGCACGACCCTGTTATAAAATTTAAGTGGAAAAGAAAAACGTGCCCAGGAGCAGCAAGAGAAAGCTGGTGAAACTCCCTGGGGAGCACCAGGATTTAACTCTACTGTATAGATTTTTTTATTCCCTTCAGTCATTTATCATAAAACTGGTTTGCCATGAAGTGTTTATTATCAAATTTTTAAAATAAAATAAAATCCTTTTCTGGACCACAAATCTGCAACAATACACCTGTCTTGTGCCACAAGTTGTGTGTTCACAAATTGACGGCCCAAGGGCTCTGCCTATTCCATCAGTGCTGTTTCTACAGAATATTTTATCTCTGCCTCACTGAGCAGCTGAGTGTTTTTTCCATCTCACCCAAAAACAAAAACAAAAATAAAACACTTTCACTATCAAAAACTATACAATACAGGAATCGCCATTTGAATTTATAGTGTGAGAGAACAGTGGTCATTCCTCTTTACAGGTTTTTAAATGTCTTTGGGCCAGTGCTGTACTAATTTGAGTTTAACCCAGCTGGGAGCCTGCGTTGTTATTTAGAGCAGATACAAGTACAGAGACAGTAAGTAAATGTGGACAAGGTTTGGAACCGGATTTTAAATGTGGAGGAGATGGCAACTGCCTCAGGAGGCCTTTATTTCCTCCTCTGTGGTCCAGTCCCAGCTCTGAGACCCGTAAGTGAGTAGACACCTGTGTATTTGATGAGCTCCATTTTCTAATGGAAACCATTAAGGGTGTGAATTCAGTACAAAAGCAATTTTGTGATGAGTACTCAAACCTTCTAGCCACTTGTGTGGCTTTTGTTGGTGGTGGGGTTTTTTCAGATGTGAAACATTCTTTCCCTAATAAGCAACATCTCTGGTGTGGAGGCTAATTTCAGTGCTGATCTATCCTCTCTCTACTCAAATGTCCTTTTGATTTGAACCACACGAAGCATTCTTTATTCTTCTCAGCCTCTTGTCTATTATCACTTCCTACCATGTAAGATGTTGTGGCTGTCATATGGCCCCTGACAGTGACAGAAGGGAGCTCTGGCTTCCTCTGAAATTTGGCTGGTAAAATTGTTGGTTTTAATTATGGAAATTCACTGGGAGAACTATGGATTTGATCCCCTGTTCATGTCCTCAACATGATCCTTAAGTGATACAGAAGACAGAGAAAAGACAGTGCCTTGGTTCCTGGTGTGCCCAGTCTATTAGGAATATAATTCAACGTTTAGGTGTTCTCACATGTCTGTCTGCTTCTCCAAGATGGGGCTGTAGCACTAATCCCTGAAGCACCCAGTAAGAGAGCTTATATGCACTTGGCACACAAGTGATTCATAACTATTTCCTAAACTAATATAGTACTTGCTCACTGAACTGTTAAAGGGCGCACACATTTGAATTTTACAAGACTGTACAGACACAACCAGAAATTCCTGGACAATCTGGAGTAGCCATGTCCTATGGGGTGTCGTGGGCACTGGTGGGCCTTTATCCTCCTTCATTCATATGGAAACTGCTTCCCTGGACTGGTGCCATCTCGAAACACAAAGGGCCAGAAGGTTATGTAAATGAGGGTGCTTTTCCCCCAGCTGATCAAACAGGTTGGCTGAAGGGGCTATGTTCCAAGTGGGTGGGAGCAAGCTCTTCTGTGAATTCTTTGTTTATCCCTCTTGCATTGCACCGACTCTTTCCGGAAAGGGTCAGTTTCAGTTGGTTCTCAAGGGCAACAAAGGATTCCTCACTGCAAACAGTGAAAGGGTCTTTTTTGCCTTTTTCTAGACAAGTTAAGAGAAAACAAACAGCAATGAACTACGTATCTGGAACCTAATGACTACTTGTAGAGGGAGAAGTTATCCACATAATTTGACAAAAAAGGAAGGGAGGGAGGAAGGAGAAATTGTATCTCAGTGTCCAAAACTATTAAGGTGGGAGGCCCTGGGGAGAAAGTGTATCTCAGTGTCCAAAACTATTGAGGTGGGAGGCCCTGGGGAGCTGATTCTATAAATGTAGGACATGTTCCAAAGCTTTTCAAAATTCCTGGGACCATACATGAGATGATACTCCAGGAGAGGGCCCTGCAAGCAAACTACCATTCAGAGTTTAGGAAGAGGAGGAGAGCGGCAGATTAAAAAGTGAACAAACAGCAGGGAGGTAGGTAGGACCTGGAGAGTGGGCTATCCCAGAAGCTCAGTGAAGACAGTATTTGAGGAAAGAGAGAATAACCTTGTCAAGTTCACACAACTATACGCCCCTGAATCCACATCTTGTCACTGCCACTGTCTGTCCAAATGGTCATACGGTGAGGCTAACTGGCTGCTTAGGCAAGGAATCCCTTTATCAGGCTATATCACACAAAAGACCCTGCACACATTTCTTGGTGGCTCTAACACCCTGCTAGATGTGCTGTCATTGTGGGTGGGGATGGTGGAGGGCACACGCTGCTTACTTTGCGGGCAGAAGTAGAGAAAGAGTGGGGCAGGCTGTGGGAGTGATTTGAGAACTATACCGATTTTCTGTCTCCTAGGAGTTGGGAGACCTGGATTCTCTCTAGGTACAAAAACTGTCTCTTGGGACCCCTGGGTGGCTCAGTCTGTTAAGCATCTGCCTTCAGCTCAGGCCATGATACTGGAGTCCTGGGGCATCCGGTTCCTTGTTCAGCAAGGAGCTACTTCTCCCTCTCCCTCTGCCTGCTGCTCTGCCTACTTGTGCTCTCTCTCTGTCAAATAAATAAATAAAATCAGAAAGGAAGGAAGGGAGGGAGGAAGGAAGGAACCATTCCTTTATGAGAACTCCTGGAATAGGTGCTTTAAAACAGTTCAGAAATATAAAGCAAATTCCCTTTCATTCTGGGAGAAAACTGAAGGGATCTGAATACAAGTATTTTGGCTCGGAAACTCAATATTCTTTTGTAATACCCATTATTGTGTGCACAACTACTCTGACATTTCTTTTTCTTCCAGCAGAAACTGGCAAGATGTGTAGATGAAAACACTACTCCTTCTTCCTAGCATGGAGAAGACTCTATTTGCTGGCTATGTAACTAGATTTTGGCTTCAGGGATGTGGGCACATGTGATGGGCCTCTCCTTGTAGGTCTGGTCATGATCTTCTCTGCTCTTTCTTCTTATCCTCAGTAAGAAGAAAGACCACATCTTGAAGTCAGCAGGGCTACCAGACAGAAGGAGCCAAGGTCCTGGAGTCAGTGGCTGCCTGCGAGCTGTCAGGCGCTGTAGGATCCAGGTGACATTGTAACATAAGCAAAACAGGAACTTTTGTGTTGTTAAGCCACTGAGACACCGGGTTTCTTCTTACAACATCTAGTGTTAATGGCCCTGCTGGGTGCACTTCTCCGTGGATTAAAACTGTACTGTACTACAGACTGTTCTTTGTAATCTTTAAAAACAGGCTTATTGTGGTATAATTGATGTACAATTAACTGCACAAATTTAAAGAACACTATTTGATAAGTTTTGATGTATTTGTATCCCCATGAAACTATGGCCACAACCAAGGCAGCAAACATTTCTACCTCATTCCTCTTTGAAATCCTTTTCCTCCCACCTCTCCTTGCCCTCTACCCCCATGAGACCATTGGTCCACTTAGTGACTGTGAGTCAGTTTGCATTGCCTAAAAGCTTATATAAATGGACTGATATAGGGACACCTGGCTGGCTCAGTTGGTTAATCACCTGCCTTCGGCTCAGGTCATGATCTCAGGGTCCTGGGACTGAGTCCCACATCAGGCTCCTTGCTGGGCAGGCTCCCTGCCTACAGCTCCCTCTGCTTGTGATCTCTCTCTCTGACAAATAAATAAATAAAATCTTTAAATGGACTGATACTGTTTGTGCTCTTTGTGTGGCATCTTTCACTCAGCATAATGATTTTGAGATTCATCTGTTTTGATGAGTATCAATAGTTTGTTCCTTTTCATTGCTAAATAGTATTTTAATAACAGTACTGTATGAATGCACCACATTTGTTTACCCATTTTTATGTTGATGAACATTTGGGTTGTCTTTTGGATTAATCCAAAGACATTAAGTTTTCTTTTAGGATTCTTCGGGTATCAGCTCTTACCTTTATCCCTATAATCCAGTGGTGTAGGGTACTGGGTTGCTGTTCATATTTTTGCACATGGCTATCCAAATGTTCTAGCACCATTTGTTAAAAAGATTATTCTTTCCCTGTGGAATTGCCTTGGCATCCTTGTTAAAAATCAACTAGCTATATATATGTGAGTCTGTTTCTGGACTCTATTCCGTTCCTTTGATGTGTATCTTTACATATATACAAATTTACATTGATGTAGGTCTTACACTGATAGCACACACTCTTGATTATTTTAACTTTCTAAAAATTTAAAATCAAGGCGTTTATGATTTTCATTTTGGTTCTTCATTCTCAAAATTGTTTTGGCCATTATAAATCTTTTGCAATTCTATATAAATTTTAGATTCACCTTATATATTTCTACAAAAAAAAAAGTCTTGCTGGAATTACATGGGGATTGTGTTGAATCTATAGGTCAATTTGGGATGAACTATTATCTTAACAATATTGAGTCCCCTCTGATCCATGAACATGGTATATCTCTCCATTTGTTTAAATCGTCTTTAATTTCTATCAGCAGTGTTTTGTAGTTTTCAGTGTATAGGTCTTGCACAACTCTTATCTAATTTATCTCTAAGCGTTTCATATATATATATATTTTTGATGCAAGTGTCTTAGCTCAGGTTGCTATAGCAAAATACCATAAACTGGGTGGTTTATGAACAACAAAAATTTATTTCTCACAGTTGTAGAGGCTAGAAGTCCAACATCATGGTGCCAGCAAGGTTGTGAGAGCCTCTTCCCAATTACAGATGACTGAGTTTTTGTATCCTCACATGGCAGAGAGAGAGAGGCGGGGAGAGAATGAGGTCTGGTCCCTTTATCACCTTATTAGGACACAAATCCTGTTCATGAGAGCTCCACACCCACAACCCAATTACCTCCCGAAGGCCCCATATCCAAATACCATCACATTGGGATTTAGATTTCAGCACATGAATTCTGGGGGGACACAAGCATCCGGTTCACAAAAAATAGTAAATGATATATTTTGATTTATTTCCTGGTTGTTCAAAGATAGTTTAGGGGGTTCCTAGGTAGCTCAGTCAATAAAGCATCTTACTATTGATCTCAGCTCAGGTCATGATCTCAGAGACATGAGATCAAGTCTGCAACAGGATCTGCACTTAGCAGGGAGTCTCCTTGAGATTCTCTCCCTCTGCCCTTCCCTGCTCCCCAACACCACCCCCAACTCTCACACTCATGCATGCACATGCAAACACTCTCTCTCTCTCAAATAAAATTAAAGAAAGGAAGGAAGGAAGGAAGGAAGGAAGGAAGGAAGGAAGAAAACCTTTCTTTGGCTTGCATATCTGAGTGTCTGTGTGAGCATGTGTGTGTGTGTGCATTTTGTGTATTGGGGAAAGCATTTTGACTTTAGTCAATCTAAGTGATACTCCTGTGCAGTCCCAATAGTACCTGGGCCAGTTTATTTAGCAGTATGTGTGCGTGGGTCGGGGGGGGAGGGTGTCTGTGTGTGAGTACATCTAGTCAGAGAGGGTAAATAAGGAACAGGTCCATTAATATTTAAAATACCTATCATGCTTCCATGCCCCCATCTGTTAACTGTAGAAACTTTGTCATCTCAAAATGTTTCCTTATTACTGCTAGGAGGTCACTCTGAGTGTTGACAAAGAGGTCTGCACATGGTATCCTCCTCCAGCCTCCTCACTGGCTTGCCAGCACAGGGGCCTTTGTCTGCTATCCCCTTGAAGCTAGAATCAATCTCCTTCTTGCAATGCTGGCCAGTGGGAATGGAGATTGGCAGGGAGAAGCACCACCCACCTCTCCCAACCCGTTGTAAGCATGGTGTAACTTCTTTGTTTAATTTCCCTGAAAACAAAAGAGAACTGTGGGGAGAAAACAGAGAACGCACATGTTAACACGGGGTTAACTCACTCAGGAGTTCCCTGCTTCAGAAAGACTTTCTTTTCCCCTTCAATCCATGCATTTCCTCTCCAGTTGTCATTTCTTGTCATTGCATCAACCTCCTCTCTGGATGATCTTGTGGAAGGAAGATTTGCTCTCATTAGTAGAAAACATATGACCGGGGCACCTGGGTGGCTCAGTGGGTTAAAGCCTCTGCCTTCAGCTCAGGTCATGATCTCAGGGTCCTGGGATCGAGCCCCGCATCGGTCTCTCCTCAGCAGGGAGCCTGCTTCCTCCTCTCTCTCTGTCTACTTGTGATCTCTGTCAAATAAATAAATAAAATCTTAAAAAAAAGAAAGAAAGAAAAAGAAAACACATGACCTACCCCCAAAGGCTTGCTTTAAGACTCTAATGGGACATAGAGTCAACACAAACTGTCTGTGTTCTTGGGTGTCAAATAGCACACCTCAGGTAGGTAGGACAGCAATACTCCAAGCCACAGCCAGGGCCTGCGGAGCCTGGTACAGCTCCTCTATGGTCTCTCCGATGTGAGGGTTAAAGTTCCTCCCCCCAGCCCCCGGCAAAAAAAAAAATTTTTTTTACTTTGTTAAAATCCCAACAACATTAACTCTTCTTCAACTGTGAGCAACTGTCAAATAACTTCTCAAGAACAAAGACAGAGCCTCTACTTCTTGCCCTAAACAGCTAAAAAATAGGACAAAATGTTCAAAACAGGAGCTCGGTAGTTAAGGTCATGATCCCAAGATGCTGGGAGTGAGCCCCACATAGGGCTCTCTGCTCAGCAGGGAGCCTGCTTCTCCCTCTCCCTCTCCTACTCCCCCTGCTTATATTCCTGCTCTTGCTCTCTCTCTCTGTCAAATAAATAAATAATATATATATTTTTTAAATGTACAAAACAATGGTTTCCAGATACAGAACAAGCAGCAATAAAGGACTGTGATTCTTGAGTGAGGGAACCTAGTGAGATGAGCCCTATGAATTCTTCAGTGTGCAGCCCAAAGAGAGAGGCTGGGCTGCAGCACCGTGAGTGAGAACCCAGAGAAGGCTGGTGGTCTCACTGACTTGAAGAGAAGACTCAGAGTTCAGAGAAGCGGTGGCTAGAATATACTGGATAGATTGCTGGGGAGGTGACACTTGCTCAAAGAGAGAGATCTGAATCTGCACAGGGTTCCCCTCTGGTATGTAGCTGAGTCCTGACTAGCTCATGCACGTGATACTATGACTAAGGCCAGAAAAAATTACCCCCCAAAAGAAGCAAGAGGAATACTCCCCAGCACTTATGCCACTTCTCAGACGTCAGAATGTAAGGTCTAACGCGTGGGGTATGAAGTAGAGCACTCCAATGGGTAGGCCATGTTCACCTACGCTAAAAGCTGTTCTGGGCCTACCTAAAAAGCTTAAAAGCAAGTCTTAAATGGATCAAACATTTTCAGTTTACTTAACTGGGTTCCAGAACAAAGTAAAAAATACTTAAAGGAATATAGCAAACAAAAACAATGAGCCCAAAAGGTAAAAATCACAGTATCTGCCATCTCACCAAAAATGGCAGAGAAGCGGGCCAATGGGGCTCATAGGAAGGAAAATACACCAACAGTAAGAACAGATCCAGAAATGACATAAATGACAAAAATTATATATTCAATAAGGTAGAAGAAAGAATGAGAATGATGAGGAGGAAAATGGAAGATAAAAAGACCCAAGTAAAACTTCAGAGATGAAAAATACAACATTTTAGATAAAAAATACACTGAATGGGATAAACGGCGGATAATACATCATGATGAAGTAGAGTTTATGCCAAGAATGCTGGGAGGTGGGTCAGTGTTTATTTAACATTTTAAAAATCAACTATTTCTCCACCATATTGAACAATTAAAAAAGAAAAACCATATAAACATCGGGAAAAAATCTGTCAAAATTCAACATTCAATCATGGTTAAAACCAGTAACAACAACAACAACAACAAAAATCCATTTCTCAGCAAAGCAGGGAATTTCTTTAGCCTGAGTAGGGGCATCTATTAAAAATCTACAGCTAGGGACACCTGGGTGGCTCAGAGGGTTAAGCCTCTGCCTTCGGTTCAGGTCATGATCTCAGGGTCCTGGGATTGAGCCCGAATCGGGCTCTCTGTTCAGCTTCCCTCTCTCTCTGCCTGCCTTTCTGCCTACTTGTGATCTCTCCCTCTCTGTCAAATAAATAAACAAAATATTTTTTTAAAATCTACAGCTAATGTCATATTGGTAAAAAGACCCAATTCTTTCCTCCTAAGATCAGGAACAAGCAAGGATATGGATTTTCACCACTTCTACCTAACATTTTTTCTAGAGGTCCTAGCCATGGCAAAAGGCAAGAAATGGAAATTAAAGACATACTGATATGAAAGGAAAAATCAAACTATCCTTTTTAACAGATAACAAGATTGTCTATGTAGAAAATCTTAATCTCTGAAAAGGTTACAAAACCCTGTGAGTGAATAGAGCAAAGTTGTAGGATATAAGATTAGTGTATCAGGGACACCTGACTGACTTAGTCAGAAGGGCCTGGGACTCTTGATCTCAGGGTCATGAGTTCAAGCCCCATGCTAGATGTAGAGATGGCTGAAAAAAAAAAATCAGGATATCAAAATCACTTTTATTTCTGTTTTTATTTTTATTTTTTTAAGTAGACTCTACACCCAGCATGGAGCCCAAGGCCAAAGGTTCTCAATCTTACCTGCATGTTAGGATCAACTGGGAACTTGAAAAAAAAAGAATGATTACATCCACCTCCAAAAACTGTAATTCAAATTAGCCTGGGTACAGTCCAGATCTGAGCATTTGCAAAAATGCCCACATAAGTCTAAGGCCAGCTAGGGCTAAGAACTCCTGCCCTAGGCCTTTGAAGCGCATCTTCTTGATCTGTACAAAACCACTCATCTCATCTGGGCCCCCACAGTAGAGCAGCTTATCTTCTTCCTCTTCTTTTTCTCTCCCCTCTTGCCAGGGTCCACTGCAGGCTGCCTGTAACTGTGGCTCTGCTCACACCCCTCACTCTGTCTTATCCTATTTGTCCTCTCTGTCCCTTCTGTTGGGTTATTTCACCCATACCCACCACGCTGTGGGCCAAAAGGCTAATGTCACCTAGCCAGCGAGGACCACAGCACACCAGCTTCAAGACTCAGAGCCTGGCCCAGCCCTGTAATCCAGATTACAAGAGGGTGACCCTCTTGTCCCGGTTTGCTCAGGACTCTCCTGGGTTTAGCCCTGCAAATCCTCCATCCTGAGAAATCCCACAGCCCTCGACAAATGGGATGCTTGATGTCCCTATCCCTGGGGCCCCTGCATGACATCTTTTTTCCTGCATGACAGCATGTTTTCAAGCCCATTCAAGGTTCAAGTCCATTCGAGTACAGGAGTGTAGAAGTGACAAGTCGCCAGACGACCTAAGGCTTACCATGGCTGGAGCTTATTATCAAATCTTTATGCAGTTAAATTTCCATAGTTTATTTTAAACAGTAAAATTGTCATAGTCTGAGGCAATAAATGTGTCAGTCAAAAACACATATAGAGCAGCATATGCTTGCCTGAGGCAAATAAAATGAGACTCTGTAACTGCTACTCTCTGTTCTCAAGTAGTATGGGAAGATAATTTTAAAATGTGGATTATTATTTTTTGTTCAGGCTTTGGTAAAAGTTTGGATAAAACATACCAAGAATAACAATTTCTGTATACTATATATTTGAAAAAGACATCACTCATCTCCACTAGAAAAGCATGTGCCCTGTGTTGATTTTCCATCAACAGAGATGGACTTGAGTGCTCCGCCACTTCATTCCTTCATCCAGCCCTGGTTGGGGCCAAGGATGGACATCTGGACCAGACAATGCTGTGGGAGATAGAGTGCTACTCACTGATTCAACACGAAATCCAGAAGTGGTAGTATCCACGGCCTCTGAAGGATGCTAAGCATGAGAAGTTCCACTATCGGGGACTCATTACTTTATCATGACCGTGACCCTGTGCATTTATTGAAAATGCATGTACTCCTACTAAGGGTACCCATCTTTGTGTGAATGGATTCATTAGCTCATATTCCTTCACTTTGTTTTTTAAATATTTATTTATTTTAGAGAGAAAGAGCAGGCGAGAGCACAAGCAGGGGAAGGGGAAAGGTAGAGGGAGAGAGAGAATCCCAGCAGACTCTGCTAAATGGGAGACCCAATCTAACGACCCCAAGATCATGACCTGAGCCAAAATCAAGAGTTAGATGCTTAACCAACTGAGCCACCGAGGGGCCCACTCCTACTCCTTCTTAACAAGTGAAATGCAGCAGCACAAAAGCCCTGGTTCAAAAGAAGGAACAGTTGCAGGGAGGGAGGGAGGGGAAAAAGAAGTAGAGTATGGTATTAAATTCTGGTACTCACCTGCCTTAACCCCCCGGGGGTTGGCCTCTGCTCTCACCTCGAAAGCCTCACAATCCGGCAATTCTGGAAAACCCAGTCTTTTTTGCAGAGTTAACTGAACCCCACATCCCCCCTGAGGCTCCTGCCCTGAACTTAAGACTCCCTCTGCTTCTTCTGAAACCCTACTGCAATTAGGGTTAGTAAAATGTATTTGACAACCGAATTTTGTATTCCAAGTAACACCTCTTGAAATATGACTTAACTTTTTCTGTGTTCAATACACTTTCAGGTGCCTGGTGGCTCAGTCAGTTAAGCATCTGCCTTCAGCCCAGGCCATGATCCCAGAGTCCTGGGATCAAGTCCCACACCAGGCTTCTTGCTCCGTGAGGAGTCTTCTTCTCCCTCTACTGCCCCATGTTTGTGATCTCTCTCTCAAATAAATAAATACAATCTTAAAAAAAAATAAGCTTTCATGATTTTTTTTTTAATCTTACTAATGATATTGTGACCTTTTTGAAGAGCGATCCTAACTGATAGAACCATTTTCCCTGCAAGGTGTTGCTAAGGGTCTGGCCCAGGCAGACTGTGTTTGATTACTTTTAGACACATGGACTCTGGCAAAAAAAAGAAACAGGGGCGCCTGGGTGGCTCAGTGGGTTGAGGCCTCTGCCTTCGGCTCAGGTCGTGATCCCAGGGTCCTGGGATCAAGCCCCGCATCGGGCTCTCTGCTCCGTGGAGAGCCTGCTTCCTCCTCTCTCTCTGCCTGCCTCTCTGCCTGTGTGTGATCTCTGTCTGTCTGATAAATGGGTGAAATCTTAAAAAAATTAAAAAAAAAAAAAGAAACAAAATAAACAAAAACCAAAACCAACCCAACTCATGTTCAAGGTTCAAAGTTTAAGTCCCACAACTCTGTCACTTGCTGGCTATGATCAAAGGAATTACTCAACCACTTGGGACAATTGGACTTCCTTGAAAGGGTAATGATCACTCACACCTAGCTTGGCACCAAAGTACACTACACATGTCGGTTATAATTAATAATATTTTTACATTTTTTTAAAACTCTGGAGCACTTTGGACATTGCACAGGAGGCATTTTCTTGGAGAAAGTTTTAAGGGAGAGCAGAGGTGGCTTGAATGAATCCATGTTCACACCTCTCCTGCAGATTCCAGGCCCTATCTTGAGCAACATTTTATATCTGACCCTGCCTATCATCTCTCAGAATTTATGTAGGAATTCAATTGTCCAAATATTATTAGAATCTGTAGAGTTTGGCTTATTCTAGTTTCCCGCCCCCCAAGCTTTGCTGTGGCTTATCCATAGCAGTGTGAAAATTACAAGGCTCTTTCAGCAGAGGAGAAATGTCACCACGGATGCTATTTTAAAAAATGATCGATAGACATCATCCTGTTGTTAGCAGAGACCAAAGCTTATGTAATTTGAACAGAAGAAGACAAGCCTCGATGAGACACCTCAGTAAAGGTCTGGGGAACAAAAACCAAGACAGGGAAGTGCCCCCACGAATGTTATCTGAGCAAGGCAAAGCACAATGGAGACTCCAAACACTCGAAAGATCGCCCGTCGGAGGCAATGTTATTTTATATAAATGCTGGGGGTGGTCATGATACTGTTACGCATAATGTCAGTCTCAGACTCCAAAGTCAAATAGATCAGGGTTCAAACTGTGATTCTGTCATTTACCCAAAGCAAAACTTTAGGCAACTCTGTGAGCTGGAATGTGTCCGCTGATTCCCACATTTGTAAATAGGGATGGCAGATGATCACAATAATAATGACACTGACCTCATGAAACTGTCGTATTAATGTGTTTACGTTTTTAGCACAACATTAGGGACATGGTATGTATTCTTTTGTTCGTTGTTACTGCTCTGTCACCCCTCATAATAATCCCATTCTGAGGCCACAACCCCAGGTCGTAGCCAGAATGCCGAGCCATCTGCCAAAGTCTCCATTATTCAACAGCTTCCATTCCTTGATCAATCTTCAGCCATGGCCACCCTTTCTTTTTTTAATTTCTCACAATGTTCATGGGAACGGACAATGAAGCATTTCCTGTGAGATAGAGTCATTCGGATTTCCTCTGTGGAGGACAAGCTCGGTTTCCTGGGAAGGACCATCTGGCATTGCCCCAGGCTGTACTCTGGAGCCAGGAACATTGCCTGGCAGTTGGCATAGGAGTACGTTTCATTTCCTCTTGCTAAGATGCAATAGTTATATTTTGTTCACATTACAGTTCTGCTTTCCTTGTCTCGGATCAAATGTGAAATTAGGCCTGAAATGCACATTCATTCGATAAAGCTGTGGTCTCTATGTAGCTGCAATCTCTAGATTTTGACTCAGTTGAAAAATTCTGTGATATTTCTGTTAAGAAGAATGTGTTTGGCCTAAAATAAATAAGAGATGGAATGAAAAGGACAGCATAGGAAATACAGTCAATAACATTATAATAATTTTGTATGGTGACAGATGGTAACTATATTTATCATGGTGAACATTTCGTAATGTATACAATTGTTGAATCACTATATTATATACGCAGAACTAAAAGAACATTGTATGGCAACTATTAAAAGAGAAATACCTCTGTGACAGGCAAGAGAGTAGCAGATGAACTGAAAGCATTGAACCTGGGTGATGGGTACATCAAGGGTTATTGACAGTGTCATGTTTCTTGTTATCTATGCTTGAAATTTTCCAGGTTCCGGAGGTTTTTTTTGCTTTTCATTTTTATTTTTTAAGGATTTATTTCTTTATTTGAGAGAGCGGGGGTAGGGGGGGAGAGAATATCGAGTCAACTCACCGCTGAGCTCGAAGCCCAACATGGACCTTGATCCCATGACCCTGAGACCACAGCTTGACCTGAAATCAAGAGGCAGACTTAACTGACTGAGCCACCCAGGGGCCCCCAGAGTTTTTTTAAAGTTTGAAAATAATAATTAAGAATGTCAAAATATGTCCTTAATGTATTCATTGTCAGAAAAAGGATGCTACAAAATTGCATGTACTGTGTGATTCCATTTTGGTATATGTAGTTGTACCCATCACACACAAAAAAATTACTTTTAGCAGCATTATGTAGTTTTCAGTGTAGAATTTTTTCTTAAATTTATTCATATCGACTTTGTAGGTTTTAAAAAAGCTGAAATATATTTTTCTTGAATTACATGTTCAGTTTTTTTTTGCTGATATATATAGAAATTAAACTGAATTATGGGTGTGAAAACTGCATCTTGAAAAATTTCTAAGTTCACTTTTGGTTTTTGTAGTTGCCTGTAGATTCCATAGGATTTCTCTAAAGATAATCTTGTTCCCTGTGAGTAGAGACATTTGTTTTTCTTTCTATCCAAACTTCACGGTTTATCCCAGCGAAGACTTAAGTAAAATATTGAGTAAAAGATGAAGAGTGGTCATCTTTGTCTTGTTCCTGATTTTAGGGGATATGTTTTGAATACTTCACTGTGACCCATGTCACTATGTAAAACAGTATGGAGGTTCCTCAAAAAACTAAAAATAGGGGGTGCCTGGGTGGCTCAGTGGGTTAAGCCTCTGCCTCCGGCTCAGGTCATGATCTCATGGTCCTAGGATGGAGCCCCGAGTCGGGCTCTCTGCTCAGCAGGGAGCCTGCTTCCCCCCCTCTCTCTGCCTGCCTCTCTACCTACTTGTGATCTCTGTCTGTCCAATAAATAAATAAAATCTTTAAAAAACCCCTAAAATTAGAACTACCATATCATCCAGCAATCACATGTCAGGATAGCTATAGAAAGGAAATCAGGATCTCAAAGAAATATCTTCATTCCCATATTCACTGCAGCATTATTCACAGTAGCTAAGCAATCTAATTACCCATCAACAGGTGAATGGATAAAGAAAATGTTGTGTATGCCCACAATGGAATATTATTTGGCCTTAAGAAAGAAGGAAATCTTGCCATTTGCAATAACATAGATGAATCTGGAGGAAATTATGCCAAGTGAAATAAGCCAGACACAGTTGAACAAATGCTAAATGATGTCACCTATATGAGGAAACGAAAATACTCAAACTCACAGAAGTGGAGAGTAGAGTAGTGGTTGCCAGGGACTGAGAGAAGCAGGTAGCTAGGAGTCAAAAGATACAAGTTTCAATTATACAAAATTAATAAGTTTTAGAGATCTACTGTACACCATAGTTTCTATAGTTAATAATACTATATTACATACTTAAAATTTTGATATGTTGTGTTCTTATCACCCAATAGTGATGATATTGATAATAATTAATTAAGAGAGGGAGAGGAAAGTTTTGGAGGTGATGGAAAGGTTTATGACACAGACCGTGACAATGGTTTCATGGATGTATACTTATCTCCAAACTCATCAGGTTATATTCAGTATGTACAGCCTCTGGTATGTCAAGCATACCTCAAAAAGGTGGTTTAAAAAAACAAGCCAAATTAATTTAAAAAGAAGGCAATGTGATGCAGAAACATTAGAAGGAAAACTTCAGAAATCCAAATGACCTGAGCTGGTAAAAGAAATTACTTCAGAAGACAAGCCTGAGAGCTTTTACACTATGTTGCAAAGGCATTTTCATTACTTTCATTTGCCTTTGTTTCCATGAGTGTTTGAAGTTAACTGTCAATGAGTTTATTTATATAACTCATGTGGTGGTGTAGCTGCTGAGATCCACTGTTGTCATCAGTATTTATGACAAAATTAGCTCCTCTTGGTAAGTGGACCAGGTTTCCACCCTAGAGCACATCTATGTTTGTGTTATTTTCATCTCAAACACAAATGGCAAGCACTGTAACAGTGAAAAGAGAAAAGCAGAGTGAATTATAGATTGCCTTAATGGAAGACCAAATATCCTGGGGATACTTTGAATTTTATTTTATTTTATTATTTTTTTTTAA
Source organism: Taxidea taxus jeffersonii (assembly GCA_003697995.1). Lineage (NCBI taxonomy): Eukaryota > Metazoa > Chordata > Mammalia > Carnivora > Mustelidae > Taxidea > Taxidea taxus. Next base: position 15,934 of record ML105792.1, read on the forward strand.
AGATTTTATTTATTCATTTGACAGACAGAGATCACAAGTAGACAGAGAGGCAGGCAGAGAGAGAGGAGGAAGCAAGCTCCCTGCGGAGCAGAGAGCCCAATGCGGGACTCGATCCCAGGACCCTGGGATCATGACCTGAGCTGAAGGCAGAGGCCTTAACCCACTGAGCCACCCAGGCGCCCCTGAATTTTATTTTTTAATAGCATCTGAAGGAAACTGAGAAATTGCCCTAAATCTGATGATAACCCCCACCCTGACTTTGGTGATGGCATTTTTTAAATTAAAAAACTGAATTTCAGCTTATGATCTCTTGGGTTTAATTTCCTGTGTTGTTTGTTATCCTAGCTTGTCAGATTACTGCAGATATAAACTTGAAAGATCACAGGAACTTTAAAAGTATATTACACGTCTTAACAGCAAGGAATATGCTTTTTAAAAAAATATGGAAATTGTCTTGAAATTAAGATGTAGAAAAATAACAACTTATACAGGGAGACAAAGGGTGGACTTCAGTGTATTTGGAAAGAAAGTTCTGCTGATCAGGATTGACATAGTTGAACATAGATGTCGAACCACTGGGAAATTCTGGATTTCCAGTGATTGAGACCCCCTTGAATTTTATTACTAATTTAGCTACATGACATAGTAACATTATCCCTTGAGCATTTTTCATTCTAGACTGTCACAACTGTCAAGAAAAAGAAAAACAGGGTGGCTCAGTGGGTTAACCTTCTGCCTTTGGCCCAGGTCATGCATGACCCCAGGGTCCTGGGATTGAGTCCCACAGGGAAGTCCCTCAGGGAAGGAAACAAAGAGAGGATTTAAAAGAGTATTCCTTTCAATTCTGCTTGGGGAAGTCAAACTGAGGTTTCCTAGAAGTTGTGAAAGAGCCAGGTCCCACAGGATAGAAAGGAATATACAGCAGCATCTCGTTACCATTATAATAAGTGTGATCTTCAGATTAAACTATATCTCTAAATTCTGAGAATAAGGTAGGGTAAATATGTTTAAAAGTTTCTTTAAAAGTTCGGGGTACCTGGATGGCTCAGTCAGTTAAGCATCTGCCTTCGGCTCAAGTCATGATCTCAGAGTCCTGGGATTGAGCCCCCTTGTTGGGCTTCCCTATCAGCGAGGAACCTGCTTCTCTCTTTTCCTCTACTGTTCCCTCTGTTTATGCTCTCTCTTTCTCTTTCTGACAAATAAATAAATAGTATCTTTGAAAAAGAAAAGAAAAGTGTTATTTTTCAAAATCCTTTATCAAAGGCACTTTGGTTAACCTTGGCCCAGTCCCACAGGAAGCAGCCAAATCTCTCCTGGGCCATATCCAGTTCTACCAGTGGCTCCATTCCAAGCTCATCCAAAAAGCCATTGCCCACTGAAGTCCACACCCCTGGAATATTCCTATGAGAGCAATTGCTGGGGTCCAGGTTGGGCAATAAAATAAAACAATAGCAGGTTTTATTTCAAAAACACCAAAATGTGCCGTATGTCATCTGGCAGGAATAACATTTAGGAATTCATTTAGACCATGATTCTTAAAACACTGGTTTATAAAAAGTTTCACAGATCCTCTGTGAAACAAGAAAATTAAGGAAAGTGTAGTAAGTTTGTAATACAACTCTTTAAAATTTAAAGGCCTGTTATTCTGAAAAATTCATCCTTCCTGTTTTAGGAATTAATGCATCTTTTTTAGGTAAAATGATAGTGGTTGTTGACAGTGGGGTGTTTTTTTTTTTAATACCCTTATCAAAATAAAGAACCCAAGTTGTCCTCAATTCTCCAACCTCCATTGAAAAAACTATGGATCCACTGATTGTCCTTTTTACAGTCTACTCTGTATCCCCATATATTTGGGTATGCTGTCTTCTCCACCCTATTTAGGAAACTTGCATGTACAAGAGCCAGGTTTCACTCATTTCTGTGCTTTGATCTCACCGCCAGTGCTTGGCACTCTGTATGCAGTAGGTACCCAGTAAATGTTTGTTGTATTGAAGATGAAGCAACCTCCACTCTTTTTTATTTTTTTAAGGATTTATGTATTTGTTTTAGAGAGAGAGCACGAGTGGGAGGAGCAGAGGGAGAGGGAGAGAGAATCTCAAGCAGACTCCACACTGAGCATGGAGCCTGATGTGGGGCTGGATCTGAGTACCCTGAGATCATGACCTGAGCTGAAACCAAGAGTCGGACACTTAACCAACTGTGCCACCCAGGTGCCCTGCAACCTACATTCTTACTGAAAATATCTCCAGAGGAAACAAAAGGCAGCCTTTATTTTACAGTAACAAATTCTTTTGCGGTTTATTGATAACAGTGAAATAGAAAAGGGATGTGGGGTGACAGTCTTGGGTGGATTCCTGGCTCTGTCACTTTCCTATGAACCTTTACATTTTTGATACTTTGCTTTCTTCACCCCAAAACATAGAATATGTCTTTGCTCCTCCATGCACTTGATTGTGAGATCAGATGTGCGTGTGGTGAACGAGTCTTTCTGTACCCAGCACTCTATTTTGACCCACCAGAGGCTCCTTCCTCTCTGGGTCCCATCATGAGGCCGGGGCAGTCAATTACAGGGTCCCCACCTCGTAGCCATAAGGATGGGTCACAAAGAAGGGGTATGGAGCCAGCAGCCACACCCTCCTCTGTAGAGCAGAAGCCTCTGTAGAGCAGTAGCTGGGGCCAGAGGCAGTCAGCCACACAGACAGAAGACTGATGTCTAGCACTTATTCAGTCCTCACTCTATGCACCAGGCATTCCTGCAAGCAGTTCCACGCAAGAACCGTGGAAGGTGGGTGCTGCTATTGCCATTCTCATTTGTTGTGCAAAGAAGCCGAGGCACAGCTAGGAACAAGAGTTCCATGCAAGCCCCAGCAGTGTGGGAGAAGCCCACGGCCTTGCCACTGCATCCTACCTGCCTTTCAAGGCACAGGGACAGGATGGGGAGTAAGACTAGCAGAATCTTCCTAAATCCACTCTCATCCTTCTTATCTCCATGAGCCAATAGACTCCCTTTTTGTTGAGGAAGCTGTTATCCTCAGGTCAGCACTCACAATCTTAGGAAGATGAGAAAACAGGTCCCCCAACTTACACAGACGAAGCCATGTGCTCCTAGCATCTCTATAGCCTCCTACCCCACTGCTTCTTCTCACCAAGCTTCTGACATCTTTACCCAAACACTCCTTGGTACCACTGCCCTCATGCCATTGCTCTCTTTTGGGTGTTTGGACTCCACCATCTGTTCAATTCTGTCCCCTCCCGAAAGCCTCTGCTGAGTCCTCCAGCCCACAGTTCTCTCTTTGACCTCTGGATCACCCTAACAGCACCCCCACCCATCAACTGTATTCACAGCCTGCCTCTGGGATCTTTAGTGTTGATACATAACTCTGGCTTCAACTTAATCCACATGGATGAATGGATACTTGGTATCCATCTTGATTCTAAGTTCCTCGAAGGACAGGACTTTCTTTTTCTTTCATACTTTCCAAAGCAGCCTGCAACAGCACCTTCCAGAAAATTAACATGTGTACGTTGATCTTTTAATCTTTTGTCATTCATCACCTCTTCCCAAGAAGGTCCACAGTGTCCTCACCTTTTTCACTTTCTAGCAGAGGGGCCCAAGTACCGTCGTTCCCCGTCCAGGCCTGTAACAGTTTGGGGTCTGGCAATGCTTACACCTTCCAGTCTAAGTCAGGAGTGGGAAAACCCAGGCACTGGGCAGCCCCATGACAAATAAGCTGTCATTTGGGAACTTGCATGCTATTCTATGCAAACTGGACCACTGCACAACCTAGATATGTCATTGCAAATCATCACAGTTACATCTTCACTTCTTTTCTTTACAATACAGTTGTCAAGAACCTCTTGAGAAAAAAAAGATGTTGTCTAGGAAACCTGAATCCTGTGACCATTAGGAAACATTAAAAATAGGAAGAGTGTCCAGAATCCAAAATGTTAAATGAAATTCTGTATTAGGCTGTATAAGTAAATGAACAAAACATGCGTTCTTTCCAGTTAACATGAAATAGGTCCATTTCTTTGAGTGTCATTTCTTTGAGTATGTCAGGCATCCTACTGAGTGCTATAAAGCTCACCGCAAAGTAAGGGCTATTCCGTTTTATGGACTAGGAAGCTGATGCCCATAGAAGCCAACACCAGTGGGGAGTGAGCGAGGACATAAGGTCCTTCAACAGGGACCCAAAACACTATTTCATACCCATGTCTTAAAAAGCAACTAGTTTAAACAGCAACTAGGGGCTGGGGTAGCTCAGTCAGTTGAGCGTCTGCCTCTTGATTTCAGCTCAGGTCATGATCTTGGGATCCTGGAATAGAATCCCCTGTTAGGCTTCCGCTCAGTGGGGAGTCTGCTCGTCTTCCTCTCCATATCCCCCTCCCCCATTTGTGTTCTCTCGCAAATAAATAAATAAATCTTTTTTTTAAAAAAGGGTACAAAAACTAAATCCTATCATCAGTAGTACGTTTATGTTTACTCCATTATGCCTCACATGAACCTGTCTTAAGGCAAATCATAGTTAAGAATCTGCCACTGATATAGATTCCAATTATAAAAATGGAAACAGCTTGATTTTGCTCATTAGGAAAATAGATATTCAGTACATTTTACTGCAATAAAGAAATGACCAAAAAAGAAGATGCTTATTATAAAAGAAAATGAAGATAGTCACTATTTGGGAATAAATGATTAATAATCTAGGGATAACTAAATTAATAATAAAGCGTTCTTTAAGCAGTTTGAATTCTGGGAGACCTGATTGGTGTAGTCAGTTAAGTGCCCAACTCTTGGTTTGGCTCAGGTTCTGGTCCCAAGGTCATGAGATTGAGCTCCATGTCAGGCTCCTTACTCTTTTCTTCTCCCTCTGGTCCTCCCACTGTTCTCTCTCCAAAATAAATAATCTTTTTTTTAAAAGATTTTATTTATTTATTTGACAAAGATCACAAATAGGCAGAGAAGCAGGCAGAGAGAGAGGAGGAAGCAGGGTCCCTGCTGAGCAGAGAGCCGGATGGGGGGCTCGATCTCAGGACCCTGGGATCATGACCTGAGCCAAAGACAGAGGCTTTAACCCACTGAGCCACTTGGGTGCCCCCAAAATAAATAATCTTTTTTTAAAAAAATAAAGTAAATAGCTTGATACCTGATTTTCTTTTTCTTTTTTAAAATATTTTATTTATTTGACAGAGAGAGAGATCACAAGTAGGCAGAGAGGCAGGCAGAGGGGAAAGAAGGCTCCCTGCTGAGCAGAGAGCCTGATGCGATGTGGGGCTTGATCCCAGGTCCCTGGGGGATCATGACCTGAGCTGAAGGCAGAGGCTTAACCCACTGAGCCACCCAGGCAACCCCCAAGTATTCTTTAATAAACATTATTTCTTATAACCACTTCAAAGATGCTTAGTGTTAATAAGAAATTTATAAGAAATGAAAACATTGTTGCCTAAGATAGTTGTATCAAAGACACTTTTGATTAAATCAAGCAGTCATGACTTTAGTCTCTTTCAGTTGTTCATGAATTGAACAGAGGAGTATTGGTTGGTCACTAAGTGACAGGTGCTGCTCTAGGCTCTGGGGATTCAGCAGGAGACAAGTGGGACAGAATCCTTTTTGGCTTGTTTATAGAGAGAATGAAGAACTTCTGTGTGAGAGATTTTCCTATGGAAATAGGGCAAGGGAGAAAAAGGTAAAGAGAGGGGAATTACTGAAGATGTAGGTGGGAAAACAGAGCTTACCTGATAAGGAATGCATTCATCTGGGAATAAGAGAGGACAGGGGAGAAGGTAACACCAGCATGTTAGACTCATTGGGGAGAAGAAAAGAAAGTAGGAAGGAGAGAACTTGATTAATGATCAGCCCAAGCCAAGGGGTGACCTGTCCACCCCAAAACAAACTTCTGTCACCCAAGGTGAGAGAGAGAGAGGTGTGGAGAGGCAATTTCAGCACAAGCAGAGAGAAGGGGCCAACTTGCAAGGTGGATATTAGAAACTATAGGAAGTGAAGCACAGAGAAAAGGTGGACTGGCAGAATTTTTGTTCAAGTAAATTCCATGGTTTCAAAGAGTAAATCCTTGAGAAATTTCCAGAGTTTCAATTTAGATCTTTTTTTTTTTTCACAATAAAAAGCTATTTTATATTTGTTATAATAAGATAACATGTGGTTGCAGGTTGTCTAGTATGTTGGAAGTACAGAGGTGGAGAGGGCTAGTTAAGTAGCTGGGAGCCCACCAACACTGAGTACATAAAAAGTGGTTCCCCACGCAGGGTGGGGAAGAACTAGCTCACGAACTGAAAACTTGCTCACCGGTTGCAGCTTTATCAAATTGCATTTATTTTTACTGATCCCTCCTCCTGTTCACCTTAAGGAGTCCTTGACATTTGTTTAAAATGCATTTAAAGTAATGCAAATTCACCCAGTTTTTACACCATGAGAAATAACAGCCCTACCACACAGAAGAGCCTGAAAAGGTCAGAGGAGTACAGGGGTTACGAGCCTAGACTCTGGAGTCAGAACGCCTGGGTTTGAAATCTGTCTCAGGGGCACCTGGGTGGCTCAGTGGGTTAAGCCGCTGCCTTCAGCTCGGGTCATGATCTCGGGGTCCTGGGATGGAGTCCCATATTGGGCTCTCTGCTCAGCGGGGAGCCTGCTTCCCTCTCTCTCTCTGCCTGCCTCTCTGCCTGCTTGTGATCTCTCTCTGTCAAATAAATTTTTTTTTTTACTTTATTTAAGCTTTATTTAAACATATAATGTAACCCCACCACCCTCTCCCAACCCCTCTTCCCCCCACCCCCCTCAGTTTGTTTTATGACATTAAGAGTCTCTTTTGGTTTTTCTCCCTCCCGATCCCATCTTCTTTCCTTTTTACTTTTCCTACCACCTTAACTCCCACCCCCGTTGCATCTCTACTTCCTCATATCAGGGAGATGATGTGGTAGTTGTCTTTCTCCAGTTGACTTATTTCGCTAAGCATAATACGCTCTAGTTCCATCCATGTCGTCGCAAATGGTAAGATTTCATTTCTTTTGATGGCTGCATAGTATTCCATCGTATATATATACCACCTCTTCTTTATCCATTCATCTGTTGATGGACATCTAGGGTCTTTCCATAACTTGGCTATTGTGGACATTGCTGCTATAAACATTCGGGTACACGTGCCTCTTTGGATCACTACGTTTGTATCTTTAGGATAAATACCCAGTAGTGC
>ML105792.1:38403-114652 GCA_003697995.1 Taxidea taxus jeffersonii
TTGGCCACACCTGGGTCCACTAGCCAAGAGTATCATCCTCCTTTGGGAAGGTGAACTCAGGGAGGGACAACAGATATTCTGAGTGAAAATGCAATCTATCAAAAAGATAACTGTGTCATTTAGCCATTACTCACTTCAATGTGGTCATGCACATTTGTGACTCAGCATCAAGAACTTTTGTAAAACTTGATTCTTTCTGTTGTCATTGAAGCATAACAGCCAGACCTTACTATTTATCCTATGATGATAAGCCACTCAAAGAACCAAGTAAAGGTACAATAACATTTATTGTTTTCTTAAAATGTTCAATAAATAATGCAACCAACTGTTTAAAACCAAACCAATTTTTTTGAAATTGTTTAAAAACAATTTAAAATAGCTATAGAATATCCCATTTCCTGAGCTCTACCTCCCATTTCCCCTTCAGCTTTAAGCCCTTCTGAGTGCAGAAAGGATTTTAACTGTCCTCCAACATCTCATGTTCTCGTTTTAATCACAAATTCGGCTGGCTCAAGGGATATTCTGACACAACCACAATAGCCTCATCTTTCACAGCTCAGAGGCTAGTTGAAAAAAAAAAGCATACATTTTATTGTTGAGAAGCTCATTTATACTGGGGGCAAACCCCACACCTTAAACTCTACCCTACTCCTCCCAGGACACAGCCTGCCCGATAGAGTCCTTGCAAAGCAACTCTCTCCCAGAGCATTCTTTGCTTCATATTCCAGTCTTATAACCTCAGGATAAGAATCGGGGCAATTATGTAACTATCTGTGATTTCTCTGAGATTAATTACGGGAGGAAACATTGCTTTCCCTGTTGTCTAGGGCTTTGCAGAAGAATTTAAAGCAAGGTTTTGGACTTAGGGCTTATTTTAACTTTTTGTGTGATTAACAAAGTTCTATGGCAGGGTGCCTGGGTGGCTCAGCTAAGTGTCTGACTCTTGGTTTGGCTCAGGTCAAGATCTCAGGGTCCTGGGGTCAGGCTCCATGTCTGGCTCCACACTCAGCATGGAGTCTGCTTGGGATTCTCTCTTCCCTCCCCCCTCTGTTTCTTCCCAGCTCCCTACTCTATCTCAATCTCTGAAATAAATAAATAAATCTAAAAAAAAAAAAAACAAAAAACAACAACCCACAAAGTTCTATGGCAACATATTGTACAGAAATCACAGATGACTTTTTTTGGAGGTTAATAGATTAACTTCTTTGTTCTCTAAAGAACTCAAAATGCATTTGAATAGGGCATACATATGACATAACTCGCCATTACTCCATCCTGCAAATGACCATTCTACTTTCTGTCTCTACTGATCTGACTACTCTAGGTGCCTCATGTAAGTGGGATCAGAGTATTTTTTCTTTCTAACTGGCTTATTTCACTTAACATAACATCCCCAAGTTTCATCCATGTTGCATCATGTATCAAAACTTCCTTTGTTTTTAAGTCTATTAACTTACATTGGAGAATATCCAATTGTTCCAATATCATTTATTGAAAAGACCATCTTTTCTCCAAAGAATTGCCATTCTCCTTTGTCAAAAATCAATTAACCATATTTGTGTGGATTTATCTTGCACTCTATTCCATTATCTATGTGGTTATGCTTTTTATTAATGTCATGCTATTTTGATTACTGTATCTTTATTTATTTTTAAAGATTTTATTTCTTCACTTGATAGAGAGATATCGATCACAAGCAGGAAGAGTAGCAGGCAGAGATAGAGAGGGAAAGCAGGCTCCCCGCTGAACAGAGAGCCCTATGTGGGGCTCGATCCCAGGATCCTGAGATCATGACCTGAGCTGAAGACAGAGGCTTAACCCACTGAGCCACCCAGGAGCCCCTTGATTACTGTATCTTCAGAATAACTCTTAAAATCTTGTAAGATGAGTTTTTTTGTTTTTTTTTTTTTAAGATCTTATTTATTTGACAGAGAGAGATACAGCAAGAGAGGCAATACAAGCAGGGGGAGTAGAAGAGGGAGAAGCGGGCTTCCCAATGAATAGGGAGCCCGAGGATGGGCTCGATCCCAGGAAGTGGGATCATGACCTGAGCTGAAAGCATTTGCTTAACCAACTGAACCACCCAGGTGCCCCTATTTTGCCTTTTCAAATAAATTTTAAAACAATCTTGTTCGGACTTGGAAAAATTGACATCTTAATTATATTGAGTCTTCTAATCCACAAATATCTTCATTTATTTAGGTTTTCTTTCATTTCCTTAATTAGTATTTCCAATTTTGAACACAAAAATTCTTCAGAGATTTTGTTAAATTTAAGCCCAAGTATTTCATTTTGAAGGACTACAAAATAGCACTTAATTTTTTTTACTTTCAAATTATAATTAATATATGGCAGTGTGACTGATTTTTATGTTAGCTGTGTATATCCTCCATGGTAACCACACTAATTAGTTCTAGCAGTTTTTTGGGTTTTTTTTTTTTTGGTAGATCCCTTTGTATTTGCTACAGAATAATCATATTGTTTGTGAATAGAGAAAGTTGTTTTCTCCTTTGCATTCTGTATGTCTCTTATTTCTGTTTCTTGCCTTGGCTGGCCAGGACTTATGATGTGAAACAGAAATGCTGAGAGCAGACATTCTTGTCTTCTTCCTCCAATAAGGAAAAAGCATTTGGTCCTCACCATTAAAAAGGATGTTATCAGTCAGTCTCTATAGCTGTCCTTTATCTATTTAAGGAAATTATTATATTTCCAGTTTGTTGAGGACTTGTTTTTGTTTTGGTAAAGAATGCATGTTGATGGGGCGCCTGGGTGGCTCAGTGGGTTAAAGCCTCTGCCTTGGGCTCAGGTCATGGTCTCAGGGTCCTGGGATGGAGCCCCGAATCCAGCTCTCTGCTCTGTGGGGAGCCTGCTTCCTCCTCTCTCTCTGCCTGCCTCTCTGCCTACTTGTGATATCTCTCTGTCAAATAAATAAAATCTTGAAAAAAAAAAAAAGAAAGCACAATGCTTATGTTGAGAAACAACATTTAAAAAAATTAAAAAAAGAATGCATGTTGAATTTTAAGTGCATTTTCTTCATCTATTGATATGATCATCTTTTTATATTTTAGTCTGTTCAGATGGTAGATTACATTGATTGATTTTCAAAAGTGGTACGAGCCACGCATTCCTGGGATAAATCCCACTTGGTTTTGATGCATTTTACTCTTGTTCAATTTGCTAATCTTCTATTGAGGATCTTTTTGTCTATGCTCAAGATATTAGTCTTTTTTTTTTTAAGGTTTTATTTATTTATTTGACAGAGAGAGATCACAAATAAGCAGGGAGGCAGGCAGAGAGAGAGAGAGAAGCAGGCTCCCTGCTCAGCAGGGCTCAATCCCAGAACCCCGAGATCATGACCTGAGCTGAAGGCAGAGGCTTTAACCCCCTGAGCCACCCAGGCACCCTTTAAAAAAACAATTAGTCTTGTCTTTCAAATCTTTTTGTGGTTTTGGTACTGCGGTAGTGCTGGCTCTCAAAATAAGCTGTTAAGTGTCTTCTCCTCTTCTGTTTTCTGATGGGGATTGTGTAGAATTGATATGTCTTCCTTAAATCTTGGCCTGGAATTTTCTTTGTTGGCAGGTTTTTAACTACAAGTTTAATTCCTTTAAGAGATATAGGTTATTCAGAATATCTGTTTTGTCTTATGTGAGTTTCAGTCATTTATACCTTTCAAGAAAGTGGTCCATTTAATCTAAATTGTCCAACTTAATGTGCGAAGGCATGTTCATAGTATTTCTAGATCATCTACCCTTTTAGTGTTTGTGTGGTATTGCTATTATATCTATTTTGATAATAATGCTATTATATCATTTTGATATTTTGTGTCTTTCTTCTTTGATCAGTCTGGCTAGAAGTTTATCAGTTTTGTTGATCTTTTCATAGAACTAGCTTTTGGTTTCATTAGTTATCTCTATTTTTCCTTCCTTTTGTTTGCTCTGGTATTGTTCACTTTTTTCTACTTTCTTAAAATGGAAGCTTAGATTGTTATTTTTTTTTAAGATTTTACTTATTTATTTGACAGACAGAGATCACAAGCAGGCAGAGAGGCAGGCAGAGAGAGAGGAGGAAACAGGCTCCCTGCTGAGCAGAGAGCCCGGTGCGGGGCTCGATCCCAGGACCCTGGGATCATGACCTGAGCCCAAGGCAGAGGCTTTAACCCACTGAGCCACCGAGGTGCCCCAGATTATTTCTTTTTTAATATAAGCTTTTAATGCTATATATTTCCCTAAAGATACTGCCTCAGCAGTATAGTCATTTCAAAATATTTTCACATTTTCCTTGGGACTTTTTCTTTGGTCCATGGATTATTTAGAAGTATGTTAATACCCATATATTTGGGAGAATTTCAGATATCTCTTTTTACTTATTTCTAGTATTCCATTTTAATGAGAACATATTTTGCATTCTCTCAATTCTTTTAAATTTGCCAAGGTTTTATGACCACAGATATGCCTATCATGGTCCATATTACATGTACGCTCGAACAGAATGTATCTTCTGCTATTTGGGGGTGGAATGTCCCATAAAAGTAAATTATATCAAGCTGGTTGTTGTTACCATTCAGGCCTTCTAAATTCTTACTGATTTTTAGTGTACTTGTTTATTGATTACTGAAAGGAATATTGAAGTTTCCGTCTGTAATTGTGGATTTATCTATTTTCTCCTTTTAGTTCTATCAGTTTTTGTTTTATGTATTTTGAAGATCTGTTGTTAGGTTGTATACAACTCAGATTTGCTATCTTCTTAGTGAACTGACAATTTTGTTATTAAATTACATATTTATTTCTTGATACTTGTTGATTTTCTTTGTTCTGAAGTCTATTTTGTCTGATTAATATGGCTATTACAGAATTCTTTTGGTTAGTCTGTGCATGGTGTATCTTTTTCCATCCTTCTGCTTTTTAGCTACTTAAATTATTATTTTTTTAAGATTTATTTATTTATTTGACAGACAGAGATCACAAGTAGGCAGAGAGGCAGGCAGAGAGAGAGGAAGCAGGCCCCCGCTGAGCAGAGAGCCCGATGTGGGGCTCGATCCCAGGACCCCGGGGGATCATGACCTGAGCCGAAAGCAGAGGCTTTAACCCACTGAGCCACCCAGGCGCCCCTAGTTACTTATATTATTTAAATTGGACTTCTTGTTGATAGCATAGAATTGGGTCTTTATTTTTAACCCAAATGACAAACTGTATTTTAATTGGTGTTTCTAGAACATTTCCATTTAATGTAACTGTTGACATGGTTAGACTATAATTTTATTCTTTCTTTTCAGTATCTTTTTCTGTTTCTCTTTTCTGGTTTGGAATTCTCTTTGGAATTACTTAAATATCTTTTACTTTTCTATTTTAACTTAGCTCTTGGCTTTTTAAACTCTACTTTGCATAATATTTATAATGATTGCTCTAACAATTAAAATATGATTGTTTCATAATCTACCTATTAAAATTTTATTATTCCAAATAAAATGTAGGAAACTTTCAGTCATATAGACCCCTTTACACTATACTTTATGTTGTAGTTATATGTATTACATCTCTGTATACTAAAAATCCTACCATTTAATGTTATACTGTTTTCTTGCAACCATTATACATATTTTAAGGAACTCAAGAGGAGTAGAACAGTATTATATTTACTCATATATTTCCTATTTCTGTTGCACTCTATTCCTCAAATTTCAAGTTTCCCACTGGTATCATTTCCCTTAGACTGAAGAACTTCCTTTAGCATTTCTTTTACAGCAGGTGTATTGGTAACAAATTCTCTTCATTTCCCTTCATCCGAAAAAGTTTTTATTTTGCCTTCATTATTGAATAATATTTTTACAAGATATAGAAATCTGGGTTGACATTTCTTTTTTTTTTTTTTTTCAACATTTAGAATATGTTGTTCTAAAAAAAAAAAGTCGTTCCACTTCTATCTTCCATGACTTCTGATGAGAAACCCACAGTTTCTTTCTCCTCTTTCTGGGACTCCAAACACATGTACGTTATATTTAGTTCCAGTGTAGTTAACATTCAGTGTTATATTAGTTTCAGATGTGCAATATAGTGATTCAACAATTCTATTTATTAGTGCTCACCAAGATAAGTGTAGGTCTCATGTACATATCCATTTGGTCCTCCCCCACTCTGAAACATGCTTTATTTTTACTTAGAAATATATTATGCATATATTCCCAGCTAAGTACATAACAATTTATTCTTTTTTTAAAAAAAGTTGTGGTAAAATACACATTAAATTTACCATCTTAACCACGTTTAAGAGTACAGTTCAGTAGTGTCAAATACATTCACATTGTTGTGCAACCAATATTCAGAACTCTTTTTATCTTGCAAAATTGAAACTCTGTACCCATTAAACAACTCCCATTCCCCACTGCCCTCATGGTTCTTTCTTTAGCTTTTATGTCTCCACAATTTCTACCTTTACATTCACTCAAGAGTGTTGTCTCTTACTTCTTGGAGTTTGGCTATACTAGCTGCTTTAAAGTCATTGTCTGATAAATTTAACATTTGGGCCATCTTGAGGTTGGCTTTTCTTGCGAGTTGTTGACATTTTTTGTATTTCATATGACTTTTTATTTATTAAAAAAATTTTTTTTATTTATTTAATTTCTTTTCAATGTATTATAATTCATTGTTTATGCACCACACCCAGTGCTCCATGCAATACATGCCCTCTATAAAACCCACCACCTGGCTCCCCCAACCTCCCACTCCCCACCCCTTCAAAACCCTCAGAATGTTTTTCAGAGTCCATAGTCTCTCATGGTTCAACTCCCCTTCCAATTTCCCTCAACTCCCTTCTTCTCCTCTCCATTTCCCCATGTCCTCTGTGTTATTTGTTATGCTCCACAAATAAGTGAAACCGTATGATAATTGACTCTCTCTGACTTAGTTCACTCAGCATAATCTCTTCCAGTCCCATCCATGTTGAAACAAAAGTTGGGTATTCATCCTTTCTGATGGAGGCATAATATTCTATAGTGTATATGGACCACATCTTCCTTATCCATTCGTCTGTTGAAGGGCATCTTGGTTCTTTCCACAGTTTGGTGACCATGGCCATTGCTGCTATGAATATTGGGGTACAGATGGCCCTTCTTTTCACTACATCTGTATCTTTAGGGTAAATACCCAGTAGTGCTATTGCAGGGTCATAGGGAAGTTCTATTTTTAATTTCTTAAGGAATCTCTCCACACTGTTTTCCAAAGTGGTTGCACCAACTTGCATTCCCACCAACAGTGTAAGAGGGTTCCCCTTTCTCCACATCCTCTCCAACATGCATTGTTTCCTGTCTTGCTAATTTTGGCCATTCTAACTGGTGTAAGGTGGTATCTCAATGTGGTTTTAATTTGAATCTCCCTGATGGCCAGTGATGATGAACATTTTTTCATGTGTCTGATAGCCATTTGTATGTCTTCATTGGAGAAGTGTCTGGTCATGTCTTCTGCCCATTTTTTGACATGATTACCTGTTTTGTGTGTGTTGAGTTTGAGAAGTTCTTTATAGATTCTGGATATCAGCCTTTTGTCTGTACTGTCATTTGCAAATATCTTCTCCCATTCTGTAGGTTGCCTCTTTGTTTTGTTGACTGTTTCCTTTGCTGTACAGAAGCTTTTGATCTTGATGAAGTCCCAAAAGTTCATTTTCACTTTTGTTTCCTTTGCCTTTGGAGACATATCTTGAAAGAAGTTGCTATGGCTGATATCAAAGAGGTTACTGCCTATGTTCTCCTCTAGAATTCTGATGGATTCCTGTCTCACATTGAGGTCTTTTATCCATTTTGAGTTTATCTTTGTGTAAGGTGTAAGAGAATGGTTGAGTTTCATTCTTCTACATATAGCTGTCCAATTTTCCCAGCACCATTTATTGAAGAGACTGTCCTTTTTCCACTGTATGTTTTTTACTGCTTTGTCGAAGATTATTTGACCATAGAGTTGAGGGTCCATATCTGGGCTCTCTACTCTGTTCCACTGGTCTATGTGTCTGTTTTTATGGCAGTACCATGCTGTCTTGGTGATCAAAGCTTTGTAGTAAAGCTTGAAATCAGGCAATGTGATGCCACCAGTTTTGTTTTTCTTTTTTAGCATTTCCTTAGCAATTCAGGGTCTCTTCTGATTCCATACAAATTTTAGGATTATTTGCTCCAGCTCTTTGAATATGACTTTTTAAATGATACTAAGTGGCAGGGCCAGCACCAGAAGTGGTCTGTTAACTGTCCAGTGCTCCTTGCACTGATCCATGAAAGCTTAGTTATATGCATATTCATCATTCATTCATATTTTATTTAAATTGTTTATAAAGATTTTACTTATTTATTTGAGAGGGAGAGAAAGAACAAGCAGGAGGAACATCAGGGAGAGGGAGAAGCAGACCAAGGAGCCCAATGCAGGGTTCAATCTCAACACCTTATCCAAAGGCAGAAGCTTAACAGACTGAGCCACCCAGCCGCCCCATCATTCATGTTTTAATATGCAAGTCATAATTAGAGAATTGTCTTCGGAGCCAAAGTAAAGGCTGCTTAGTGCTGTTTCTGCATATCTTCATTTCAGGTAGAAATTTTGAGCTCAGTGAACAATTTTTCTTTCGTCCTACCACAATGAATACTAGATGACATGAAAAATGGTCCTTCTGGTTCCCATTTGGATATTCCTCTTGGTAAAAACAATACTCAGTCTCTCTCTCTCTCTCTCTCTCTCTCTCACACACACACACACACACACACACACCAAGGCAACCAAGATTCAGTGGCTGAATTCCAAGAACCCCTTTCTACCCAAAAGCTGTACGTTGCTCAGCAAGTTCACTCACTGAGAAGCCAGGGGGAAAGGCATTTTAGGAAAGTAATCATCACTGGGGCGCCTGGGTGGCTCAGTGGGCTAAAGCCTCTGCCTTCAGCTCAGGTCATGATCCCAGGGTCCTGGGATCGAGCCCCACATCTGGCTCTCTGCTTGGCAGGGAGCCTGCTTCCCCCTTTCTCTCTCTGCCTGCCTCTCTGCCTACTTGTGATCTCTGTCTGTCAACTAAATAAATAAAATCTTAAAAAAAAAAAAAGTAATCATCACAGATCTGAGACAGTAAGAAAAGGTAGAGGAATGGCAGCTGGCAGGAGCAAAGAGCATCACTCAGGAGGTTATGAATTAGTCACTAAAAGAGGACACGGGGAAACAGAGAAAGAAGGACACCTTCAATGGACATTTTAACCATCAATTCACACATGTGCAGAGCAATCTTGCTTCACAAAGTGTAACTGTCCAGAGGTGATGAGTTCTTCCCATCTCTCTCTACTTTGGGGGGAATATGAACAGCAGGTGCTGCCATCCCTGGGACAGGAATATATTCTTTTTCATCTACATCTTTAGTCAAAATTTCAGTGATAACCTGCTCAATCTGTGTAATGGAGCCAATGAATAAACTGTATATTCCAAGTCTTCTGGATCAACTCACACACCTACATTTAAACAAGGGAATTTAGAACTCAGGTAAAAACCAAAGACTACTGGACCATTAAAATACTTTCCCAGTTGTGGAATTTGAGAGAATTGTTATTCACTAAGAAGAAGACTCTGCTTGTGTTCCATCAGGGTTTCTTTCTGTAGCTACTCAAAATATTTAATCCTAGATAAGAGTATAGGCATCTATCCTTATTAGTACATCTATTTCCAGGAGTATCTAGTTTTATTCCATTACCCCAGAAACTGTAAAAAGTTTTCCCATATCGTTTTATGTACATTTTAACACTAACTCTCCATTCATCATTTAAAGACTTTAACAATTCATGGAAACCCTAAGATTTCATCAAGTTTATAGTAGGTAAATGAAAGAGTCCTTCTCCTATTTCTTTATACCAATCAAAAATTGTTAACTTTTAGTTAATTTCTCTTCAAATTTAAGATGTTACTGAATCTACAGATTATGCAAAACCTTTTGTAATTCAGGTATTTCACTAATCCAGGTGGGTATGGGGGTATACTGCTCCAGTTAGGATGAACCCGTAAAGTTCTTTATTTCTAGGAGGCCCAGTGTATTTATATGCTGTGCAAACATCCAGCACTTTCACGAAACAAGATCAATCTGTACAGCACCTGTATTGGGTCCGAAGTTGCTGCAAAGCTTGTAGCTCCTTCTGAATAAAGCGAAGCTGCCACTCTGGACAGAACTGAATAGAGTGACTGAATAGAGCTGCTTGATCTAAGCATTGCTACCTTTCAGGCTGGTCAACTGCCCATGAGGTGGCCCAAGCCGAGACTACCCAACAGGGCTAATCGTGACAAACTGAGCCATTCAGGTCTGCCTTCTTAGGATGGCTGAAAAACAAAGTAAATAAGACACTGGGAGTAGGGACAGAAATGGACATCCTTGGAGAATAGGCAGTAAGTTTAAGTGATGGGAAATTAGAGGCCAGAGAAGAGAGAGAAAACAGCAGAAAGTAAGTCAGAAGAAGCAGAAACAAAGAGAGAGAAAAGCTGAGTCACTGAAATGATGGAACAGCCGCCATGTAGGGAGAAGCAGAAGCCCATTGTTGATGAAGTGACAAATAAAAGAAACAGAACTGTATCTGCTATGTTCTGAAAATTATTCCAAATTATCATCTTCTATTAGCTCAGGTTAAGCTGCTGTGTTCCTTACTTTCAGGGTTTCCTTAGGTGTCTTCCTGTTCTTGCCACTTAAAAGAAGAGTCTACCACTATTAACTAAGTTTGCAATTATTCATTTATGCACAGTTCATTAATTTATGATAAATCACTATTCTGAAGGGATCATTTAAATTTCAAAAGATCTTAACCGTGGTTGGGCATTTACATAATATTTCATTTCTTCGGTTTTGGTGCTAGTGACTTACTTACCTGAATATATTTAGGTGCCTTGAAACTGGCCACCTATACTCACCTGCCACTAATATATGTACTATAAAAGTACATATATACCAGATGGCTTGCAGTCTCTGGTACTTACCTCTGTAGAAAAGTTAGTATTTTTAACTTGTTCCTCCCCATTAAATAAGAAATTTCATTTTGTCACTGTAAGAGAACACTGACTCAAAAACTTAGTAATTCACACCTTACTCCAAGGTTTCTACCTGACATAGGAGTGATTATTTGGGGAGCATTAATACTGCAACTGTTAAGTTACACCACTGCTGGCCAGCATTAACTTACATAGGGACCTGTTTACCTTATAAAGTATGAGTCAATTATTGGGTTAATTTCTGACTAAGGCCAACATGTTTTTGTACCTACAGTGAAAGAATGTTTTTAAAATGCAGCTTGTGTCCAGATAGCAAAGCCCCTGATTGCTGGAAATCTGTAGTGCTCGAGGTCATGAAACAGAGATGGTGCCTGGGAACTCTCTCATTGGCTCCTTTCCTGATTATTCTATACATAGGTTTGAGTATTTAGAATATCATGAAATATTATCAGTATTTGAATGACAGACTATTGGTAGGATAGCATTATAGCAGAAAGCTTAGGAACAATTTAAGGAATTGGGCATGGTCTTTATAGACACTCCTTTAAATCTCATAACACAAAAATGCAACTTTAAATGTTTGCTTTTGCCTGAGACTCTGTTAACAAAAACTGCTCTAAAAATAAAGTCCATTTAAAAAAATGAACCTAGATATAGACCTTACACCCTTCACAAAAATTAACTCAGATGGTCATAAACCTAAATGTAAAATGCAAAACAATAAATCTCCCAGAAGATAAGAGAAATCTAGATGATCTTGGTATGCCAATGACCTTTTAGATGTAACACCAAAGGCACTAACCATGAGAGCAATAGTTGATAAGCTCAACTTCATTAAAATTAAAAACCTCTGCTCTGCAAGACACAATCAAGAGAATGAGAAGACAAGCCACAGACCAGGAGAGAATCTTTTCAAAAGACACATCTGATAAGGGGCGCCTCGGTGGCTCAGTGGGTTAAAGCCTCTGCTTTCGGCTCAGGTCGTGATCCCAGGGCCCCCTGGGATCGAGCCCCACATCGGGCTCTCTGCTTGGCGGGGAGCATGCTTCCCCCTCTCTCTCTGCCTGCCTCTCTGCCTACTTGTGAGCTCTGTCTGTCAAATAAATAAATAAAACCTTAAAAAAAAAAAAGACACATCTGATAAAAGGGCTGTTATCCAAAATATGCAGAGAACTCTTAAAATGCAGTAAGAAAATGAACCACCCAATTAAAAAATGAGCAGAGGGCCTGAACAGACACCCCACCAAAGATATACATGTGGCAAATCAGCATTTGAAAAGGTGTGCAGCATCCTGTCAGCAGGAAAATTGCAAGCTCAACAAAGAGATTCTACTAAATGCCTATTAGAATGGCCCAAATCCAAAACACTGACAACACCAAATGCTGGCAAGGATAAGGGGGAAAAGGAACTCTTGCTGAATGCTGGGAGACATGCAAAATGGCACGACCACTTTGGAAAACAGTTTGGCAGTCTCGACTAAATATACTCTTACCATATGATGCAGCAATTGCACTTTGGTATTTGCCCAAATGAACTGAAAACTATGTCCACACAAAAACCTGCATGTGGATATTTAGAGCAGCTTTATTCCTAATTGCCAAAATTTGCAGATAGTGACGATGTCCTTCAGCAGGTGAATGAATAAACTGTGGCACGCCCACCCAGATAACGGGATATTATTTGGTGCTAAAAGGAAATGAGCTGTCAAGCTGTGGAAAACATGGAAGAAACGTAAATACATATTACTAAGTGAGAGAAGGCGATCTGTAAAGGCTGTATGATCTCAAGTGTGTAACGCTCTGGGAAAGGCAAAACTAGAGAGAGAGTAAAAGGATCAGTGGTTGCCCGTGGTTAGAGGAGAGGAGTTAAACAGGAGGACTATAGAGGACTTTCTGGGCAGTGAAACTGTTCTGGATGATACTGCAATGGTAGATACATGTCATCATGTGTTTGTCCAAACCCACAGATGTACCAAGCACCAAGAATGAACCCTAATGTATACACGATACGCTTTAAGTGAAAATGAAACGCCAACGTAGGGTCATCAATTATAACAAATACACGACTCTGGCAAGGGATGCTGACCATGGAGGAGGCAGTGCTTGGGGGCGGGGCAGAGACTACAGAGGGTCTCTGTACCTTCTGCTCAACTTTGCTGTGAGCCTAAAACTGTTCTAAAAAATAAAGTCTAGTTTACAAATAATAAAGTTCCCTGGGCCCCGAGCCAGACCTAACGAGTCAGACACAATCTTGTAAAGGGGTGAAGATCTAAGGAATATGATTTTTAGCAAATGGCTCTGGAGACAAGATTACTAACATGGTGGGAGTGGTGAGAAAGGTCAAAGGGAGAGAAAATGGAGAAGAGATGAGGACAGAAATGAACACTGACTGACATTTTCATGTCCCAACCTTAAAGATTCCAGTTCAGTACAGTGAGAGTGGTGCCTGGAAATATGTCTTTGAAAAACTCTTTAGGTGGTTCTGATGAAGGGAAGCAACTGCCCAACCCAGTGAGGGAGATTCAGGGAAGTAGGGTTTAATAAAAAGGAGGTAAAAATGGCATGCATTATTTCTGATGTAGAAATAAACTGTTCTGAATGTCCAAAAAAAAAAAAGAAAGAAAGAAAAAGAAAAAAGAGAAAAAGAGGATACAGTCAAAGGCAATGAAGGGAGGATTTGAGCAAAGGACAAAACAACCCAAGAAAGGATTCTGCCTTCCAACCTCAATAATTATCTCTGCAAGAAGACAGCCCTGCTCTGTGTCTTATGAAGTCATGTCAGTGCATATTCTTCACCACAATTTCATTGAAACAAGGCAGATGACAAGTAATTTTCAGGAATGTAGTCACAAAAGTAGACTTGGGGGGTGCCTGAGTGGCTCAGTTCGTTAAATGTCCGACTGTTGATCTCAGGGTCATGAGACAGAGTCCTGCCTCGGGCTCCACACAGAGTCTGCTTCCCCTCCCTCTCTCCCTCCACCCCTCTGCCCGCTTACCCTCTCTCTGTCTCTTTCTAAAATAGATTATGGAATAAAGCTGTAACAAGACAATTAGCAGAGAGTCATATTTTCTAAATGCCACAATAGAAAGCATTTATAGCAAACAGAAAAAACAACTGACAAGTCTGATATAAAAATCAATTCATGCAATGGCTAAGACAAAAATGAATTTTTTAAAATGATATTTAAAATCTATCAAGTAGGTAAAGTTTGCCCATGAAGTAGAATCAATAACTGGGTAATCATATAATGTATTACCTAAAACGGGACATTTGTGAGTGAAAGAGACTTTTAATATCTATGCCAGATGGGATGGCTGGGTGGCTCAGTCAGTTAAGTGACTGCCTTCGGCTTGGATCATGATCCCAGAGTCCTGGGATTGAGTCCCGTGTCAGGCTTCTTGCTCAGTGGGGAGGCCTACTTCTCTCCCTGCTTGTACTCTCTCTCTGGCAAATAAGTAAATAAGATCTTTTAAAAAAAAATCAAAACACACTCAAAAAAACTGCCAGGAAAACTGGTATAAACCAAGACTGTCCCAACTAAACCAGAAAGGATATTCCCCTAATGGTAATAGTTCCCAGGACATAATAAACCTAACAATCATCATATATACTAACTTACAATGGTCCAAAGAGGAATTGACCTTAATTATAAAGTTAGAAAACACAGATGGCGTTAATTCAAGTTTCTTCCTCTCTCTCCCGGTATCCTTGGTTGAGAGCACCAAATAGCACTTTTATAATTACATAGCCCAGCAGTCATTAATATTGATTTTGGAACTCAGTAAAGGTCAACATTAATTTGTGTACTACAGTGGATTTCACTCTATCCTTTACTCTGGGATTTGTTCAGTGGGCATTGTTTCACCAGCCCCGTTACCACTCCGACCATGACAATAGGTTCAAATGTGAATAAACTGTCATAATAGTTTTTTAATTTTTTCAGATTTATTTATTTATTAATATTTTAAGATGTAGCATACTTTCGTATGGATCTTGACTCCCTAGAGAAATGGAATCGATTATGAGAAGAAGGGTCTCTTCCTTGAGTTTCTAATCTGAAAGGGTTTGGGTTTTCTTTCCTCTTTCAACAAACAAGTATTGGTGGGGGGCTCATCTCTAGTATGCCATACTTTCTCCTATGTGACAGATAAAGCAGAGGAGAGATGGAGCAAATAATTGTCAATCCAATGAGAAATAGCTTAGCCATTTGTCATCATTGAGAATAGTGGCTCACAAACCTGACTGCACGTTAGAATTACTTGGGGAGCTTTAAATAAAAACAACCATGTGTCTTGCCACATAAAACATTCACAGCAGAATTACTCATAAAAGCCAAAAAATGGGAATAACCCAAATGTGCATCAGCTCATGAACTGATAAATAAAATGAAGTACATAAAGCAGAGTAGTTTGCAATAGTAAAAAAGAATGAAGCACCATTACCTACTACCACATGAATGAACCTTGAAAACAAAACGCTAAATGAAAGAAGCCAGATACAAAAGACCATATATTGAAATGACTCCATTCATATGAAATGTCCAAAATAGGAAAATCTATAGTGACAGAAAGCAGATTCATGGCTGTCTAGGACTAGGGATTTGGGGGAGGAATGAAGAGAGACTGCTAATGAGCACAGGTTTCTTTTTTAGAGTAATGATAATGTTCTAAAGCTGACTGTAATCATCAGGGAAATGCAAATCAAAACCACAATAAGATATCACTTCACACCTGCTAGAATGGTTGTTATCAAAAAGCCAATAGGAGCGTTGGTGAGGATGGAGAGAACGGGGACTCTTGTGCACTACTGGTAGGAATATAGATTAGTATAGCATTATGCAAAACAGCATGGAAGTTCCTCAAAAAATTAAAAACAGAACTACCATGTGATCCAGCAATTCTACTTCTGGCTATCTATCGAAAGGAAATGAAATTTGTTATCTGGAAGACATTAGAATGGCACCCCTCAGTTTGGTTATCTGCAGTATGTACCCAATCAACTGCATTTTTCCTGCCAATCTTCATGGCCTTTGTGCCCTTTTGCTAACTGGGACTCTGCCCCAAGGTTCCCTTCAACGTCTCAGCTACCTGGCCAGGAAGGGGCCTTGCTTGGAAAGGCAGTTCATCAGTGCTGGTCTTTTCCTAACCAGGCCTGACCTCTTGCACACTGGCTGGCTGATACCCTGCCTCATGTTAAAGAATCTACCTCGTAATAGCCCACACTGTCACTTGCAGACACTGTGTATTGCCATTGCCTGGACACACTGCTCCTGGTGCCCATACCTGCTTAAATGTTGACGCGGGACTGCCCAAGCCAGAGATGGCCCAAATGTGCACTTGGACATGACATCGACGGCTGGTCCCTGCAGCTCCCTCAGGCATGGGCATGACATTCCTGGATTCATCTCCTTTTCCTGCTGGCCTGCCGTAAGGTTACAGCACTACCTCCAAAATCTTGTTAGAAAGAATATAAAACATTTATAATCATACACAATATTAAAGCACTATTTAAAGAGTATTGTTCTTTTTGAAATTTAGATCGCACTTTCCAATAGCAAACTCTCTTTTGAGACATTCTTGAGGATTTCCCTGTGTTAGTACTTTCTGAAGGGATCGTGGAATCAGTCAAGTGGTATCATACTCTTAACTTCAAAAAGGCTGGTCAAAGGGCTATAGTGTGAGTGATCAAAAGTACAGCAACCAACCACCCTTCAGCTTGGGGAGATTATATGGACTCCTGTGTCCAGGGGTCACTGTTAGGCTCACTGGAGGAAATAAACTAAAGAAGGAGTTTGAAATATGTCCGTCAAATGTGGAGAAGACATTTAATGAGCAGGGATAACAGCTGGGTGTGAAATAGGAGGGAGAGCGTTTGCCCAAGATCCCAGATTCACCACCGCCACCACACGGATATGAGAAGTCGGGGTGTAAGTGCTGTTAAAACCTCAAGGACACAGATGAACACATGACAGCCTAAACATGCAGGGAGGAAGCACTCTTAACTAGCAACAAAGCTACATACTTCCATACGAGATCATACACTTTCTATACCGATTAACAGAAAGATCCAAAATAAATGAGCTCAGTTCTGTGTATCTGGTAGGAGCAGCAACCTCGGTTCCAAAATTAAACTTAAAAAAGTAGCAATTGCCAGATAGAAGAAAAAATCCAAAATCCAACAAGAAAAAAAATCATTATTTATAGCAAGTACTCATTAAATGTTTATTACCTGAATGACAAATAATTTCATCCCATAATTTTTAAATCGCATAAAACTGTGAGAGTATTTAGTTTTTCAAATTTCATACGATCTTATTCCTTTCGTGCTCTGCTTTCTAAAAGCTTGATTCTTTTTCTATTTCTCATAAAAAATTCTTATGCTCACAGTGAATAAACCGGTGGCATAAAGTTACTTTAGTTCAGGTGGAAAGGTTTATTCCTACTAGACATCTCACCCAGCTGCAAATTAATCTGAACTAGAATAAATAAAAATATAAATTGAATTTTCCTATCACTTTCTAAAAGTTCATGTTAGGCTTCATTTAGGAGATCAATTTTATGTGATGTTCACTATTCATGAAGTTTTTAAGTTATGTAACAGAAGTCTTAATATTCAAAACTGTTTATACTTTTCGAGGTCAGGATGACAAGAACCTGGAACAGACTTTGTACACAAAAGGCCTGTTTCCCATGGGAATATACCAGAGTTCTGATTTTATGCTCACATCACACAAAGATAGGCTGTTACTGGAGAGTTGTTTTGTACAGATGGTATTTTTAATTCTCCATGTTTTGTCCAAAAATGTAGTCTTTGTTTTCATCAAGAAGAGAAGCCTGGAATTTCTTCCATTTCAAACTCGTCTCTCCATTTTTGCAGGTCTTTTGCATCATTTATCATCCATAACTTTGTAAAACACTTTAGCCTTTTCCTGGAGAGAAAATAAAATATGACTTTTTATAAATGAAATTATCGGGGTACAATACATTTCACTGACAGCTCTAAAAGGTCTAAGACAGGTGTGCCTGAGTGGTACAGGTGGTCAAGCATCTGACTCTAGGTTTCATGATCCTTGGGGTTGTGAGATCGAGTCCCATGTTGGCCTCCATGCTAGGTGCAGAGTCTGCTCGAGATGCTCTTTCCCTCTGCTCCTCCTGTTTGCGTGCTCTTTCAAATAAATAAATCTTAAAAATAAAGGGGGGGGTCTATGACTTAGAACACCAGACAGGGCTCTGTGGTTAGGAAGTTGTGTCAGCATTAGCCTTCTGGTGACACTGTTATAATCAAGGACTGAGGTTGCTGATCACGACCGCTACCTCCAAGGAGGGGAGACCCTAGCTTCTTCCCCTTCTAACTCGGACCAGAGGCTAAGTGTGCTTTTTTTCTGTAGAAGACCAACCAGTTAAATATCTAGGGTCTGGAGCCAGGGTGAATTCCAGTTACTGCTCCACCACTGACTAGGTATGGGACCCTGACTTCCTGGTCAATTTCCAACCCTCACTTGGCCTCATTTCCCACAACTACAATATGGAGATAATGCCAGTACCTATACCTCACAAGGCTGTCATAAGGACCGAGGTAGTGCAGGTAAAGTGGTAACACTAGTAACTGGCGCCTGTCTGTCTGGGCTGCTGCAAATGGCTGCATAGACTTGTTTCTGTGCACAGTAAGCATTCGATAAATACTAGCTGTTATCACAAACTCACAGAAATATATAAGATTCCCCTTGGTTTCTTTGATCTCGCCAATGGAACTGATGTGATAAGCACTTGAGTTAAAAGGTAAAAATAATGAATATAGTGTCTGAATAAATGATCAGTTTCTACCCCAATGCAACCTCTTTTGACAACTCTGTCTTGTCAAGATTATAGATTTCAAAATGTCACACAGTAGTTGGAAGAGTCAAAACATTGTAACCTGTGAATTTTATTGCTCTTGCTGTTCTACTGGCTATATAGCAGGAATAAGTATAAACTACCATATTTTACTGCCATCTCATATATATATGTCCCTCTGTAGCAAAGTTTTATTCTAGTTTCTCTAGGGAAGAAGAAAAATAATAATAAGATAACAAAAGAGGATTTAAGTTTGTCTTTGGACTTGTGCAGAGAAGTAAGGGCTTATCTTTGAACTCTCATAATAAATAACTACTTTTCTAATCTGGTATTGTAGAAAGGATCCAAAAGAGAATGCCAACAGAGGAAGCCACACATCATGCCAGAGTCCAGCTCTTTGGACTTGGCCAACCACCATTTACCCCTGCACACTACAGAGTGGCAAGGCAGAACCACAGAGGAAAGAAATGGAGAAGTTGTTTGCAGTACTGTACTTCAGTATACAAGTTGGTAATTGTTTAACTAATATTAAGTATTGCTATTTCAATATTTAAATTTGGTAACGATTTGCAGGACTAAAAATTTTTCTTGTAGTGTGGTCACCAGCCAAGATTTTCCATTTGACCAACGATTTGTTCCCTTGCAGTCACAAGGTTATCAACCAGGGCGGTAATATCTTGCCCCAGGCATGTTCCACTTTCCAAGTAGTGCAGGAGTGGGGCAGGAGATGGATGAGGAGGTTAGTCCTTTTATCATATAATCTTGTATTTGGGGGGAAAAGGCTGTAACTTATTATTTTTTACTATGATATTTTTCTTGGAATATCTTTCTTCCAAAGCATACCTCAGATATAGATCAAGATCAGTTAATATACTAACTACCTACTGGCTGAATATCAAGGGTAAAAGAGAATGCATTCACATAATTCACATAAGCATTCTAAGTAACAGAAAGAAGGCAATTTAAAGATGTATTTATTCATCTCAGAGAGAAAGAGGAGAGAGAGCCAGAACAGGGGGGGAGGGGCAGAAGGAGAGGGAGAGAGTGTCTTTAGGCAGACTCTTCACTGAGCGCAGAGCCCCACATGGGGCTCAATCTCACAACCTGGAGATCATGACCTGAGCCGACACCAAGAGTTGGACACTTAACTGACTGTGCCACACAGGTGCCTGAATAAAGCTGGTTTTTTGTTTTTTTAAACATAGACTCCACACCCAGTGTGGAGCTCAACATGGAGCTTGAACTCACAGACCTGAGACCAAGACCTGAGCTGAGATCAAAAGTCAGACGCCCAGCCAATTGATCTACCCAGGTGCCCCGTAGGTAGTTTAGAAAGAAAAATTTGTCACAAACAATCTACAAAAGAAGTGACATGGGGATACAGACTATAATTACATAGTTATATAATACTATTATTTTCATTCATACCCTGACAGAATTCTTACTTTCTGAATGCAGTATATGGATAAAGGAAGTACTCTAAAGGTTTTAAATGTCATGGTTTCTTTTAGTCATTTGTTGTATAATTGAATGCTTTAAGCAACCAGTGTGTTGGCACACAGTAAGAAGTTAACTTAGTTCTTTAGAAAAATGACTTTAAAACCAATTTAGCAACTCAACAGATAAAGATCTGAGTAGAGAAGGCGGACTGAATTCACATGAGCTTTTCAAAGATCTGTTTTCATTTTATTTTAATTAAATGTTTTGAATATTTGAAGAAACGCTTAAAGGTAAACCTGATGTTCATTTACAGGACATTCCTCTTCCTTGACAACTTGGAAGGTTTCATTATAAATTAAAAAATGCAACACAATCATTCTGACCTCTTCATATTTACTAATCCTTCTAACTCTTTTGACTTGCTAGCTGCTTTCTTTAAAATTTCTCCAGGAACATCTGCTAGTTTAGCCACATTTAGTCCATAACTCCTTGCCGCAATTCCTCTGGTTATTTGATAAAGAAAAGTGACAAAATCAGGAACTTGTTCTTCACCTACAAAATTAAAAATAAATAAATAAATAAATAAATAAATAAATAAGAGGAGATAAAGGAAACCATGCCTGAAAGTTCAAAGTAGAAGATTAAATAAGACATATAAATTCTTACAACTTCACTCAATTAAAATTTACAATCTGAAAAAGAAACCCATTGTTCCTAATCACTCTCAGCTCCATTTATCAATTATACATATCTAGGAAAGGGGAAATACTATTTTGAAAATTCTCTTGCATTTAGGACCTTATAGCTCACCTACAAGGGTCTTTTTTTTTTTTAAATAAGATTTTGTTTTTAAGTAATCTCTACACCCAGCATGGGGTTCAAACTTACAACCCTGAGATCAAGAGTCACATGTTCCAATGACTGAGCCAGTCAGGTACCAACCACCCGCCTCCCCACCAAGTTTTTAAAAATGACTTGGTGTAAGGTAAAGATTTGTTTTTTTTGCTTCTTGTTAAAAAATTTCAACTGAACTGCTATTATCAGAAAGGAAATGATTCTGATACACAGTACAATATAATTTTTCCTGTAAAAACAGACCAAGAAAGTGTTATTTCAGTGAATGTGCTCACTGAGCAGTCTTGTATGTAACACACTCTGTAAAGTAACACATGTAAGAGATATTTCTAAGAATGCTAAAAACAAAACTACAGCAAAAAATGCATAAGGAAATACAACATGGTGCACAGTTTAAATAACAAGACTGAGAAATTCTGGTTTACTAAATGTACTAGGTTAACTAAGAGTTATATATATTCAAGTGGACACTGTTCAGTTCCGCCCAGCTCCCCCTGAGGACTAAAGGGTTTACTGCCTCAGCTCTCAGGAAGGTTTTCAGTCCACAGTCCACAGCTATATCCCCTCTTTGGGAGTCACCTCAGCTTAAGAAGAGAACTGCTTCATCTAAGGTCATGTCCTGTCTTGGGCAGCCTGCACCATGACTGGTTGCTATGGGAGTTGGTAGGCAGCTTCTAAGATGGCCACCAAAGACCCCTGCTTCCTGGTGTTCATGTCCTTGTGTCATTCTCTGCCACTGAGTGTGGCAGGACCCACTGACTTACTTTTAAAAAATAAACGATGGCAAGAATGATGTGCTGTGACTTCTGAGATTAGATTGCAAAATACTGTGGCTTCTGTCCTGGGCATTCATTTTCTTGCTTACTTGTTCTGAGGGAAGCCAGTTGCCATATTGTGGGCTGCCTTATGAAGAAGCCCACACGGAAAGAAACTGATGTCTCTGGCCAACAGCCATACGAGTGAACTTGGAACTTGGAACTCTAAAGCTTGCCAGCACCCATGTAAGAGGTCTGGGAAGTAAATTCCCCCCGTGAAACTGTGAAGTGATGACAGACCTAGCCAACCTTGACTGTAGTCTTGGGAGAAATCGTGAGGTATAAGTGGCCATCTAAGCTGCCCCTGGTTTCCTGATGCAGAGAAATGATAAGATGATCTATGTTTGTTGTTTTAAGCTATGTTTGGGAACAATCTGCTATGCAACAATAGCTAACTAATAAAGGGTATTAAAGGCCAGGCTCCCTCACCTCAAGCTGAGTCAACTCTGAAAGACCAATCCCATCTCAGAGCTTTCTGTAGGGTTGGCTGAAACCTTATGACCACAACACAGCCCCATAGGACCAGGCCTGCCCTCAGGTGTTGATCATGAGAGCACTCCCAGCCAACACCTGCCACAAAAATCTCAGACTCTGCTTCCTGGAGAATCAAGACTAACATACAAATACATACACAGAAACTAAAAACTTCCAAAGAATTGGGATATAATGAAGTACAATAATAGAAAGACAAAGCTGGGGCACCTGGGTGGCTCAGTGGGTTAAGCCTCTGCCTTTGGCTCAGGTCATGATCTCAAGATCTTGGGATCGAGTCCCGCATCAGGATCTCTGCTCAGCAGGGAGCCTGCTTCCCCATCTCTCTCTGCCTACTTGTGATCTCTCTCTGTCAAATAAATAAATAAAATCTTAAAAAAAAGAAAAAGAAAAAGCTGCATACTGTTTGATCTTTTTTTTTTAAAGATTTTATTTATTTATTTGAGAGAGAGAGAGAGAGCATGAGAGGAGAGAGGTCAACAGGAGAAGCAGACTCCCTGCCGAGCAAGGAGCCTGATGTGGGACTCGATCCCAGGACTCCAGGATCATGACCTGAGCCAAGGCAGTCGCTTAACCAACTGAGCCACTCAGGCACCCCTACTGTTTGGTCTTTGATAAATCTCAAGCATCTCAGGATTATGCAGCTTCTATTATGAAACTCAACCTAATTACATGGAGTTATAAAAATGCCCAAAATGAACCAGATTTTTAAAAATTTCTGAGATCCCGGGGCACCTGGGTGGCTCAGTCATTAAGCATCTGCCTTCCGCTCAGGTCATGATCCCAGGGTCCTGGGATCGAGCCCCACATCAGGCTCCCTGCTTGGCAGGTAGCCTGCTTCTCCCTCTGCCTCTACCCCCTCCTTGTGTTCCCTCTCTCCCTGTGTCTGTCAAATAAATAAATAAATAAATAAAGTCTTTATAAAAAGAATTTCTGAGATCCCAATAAACATATTATAATTCTATCAAGAGCTTTTTCTCATATATTATGTCATTTGATAAATGTGTATGATAAATGGGTTTACTTTTTTATCAGCTAAAAACTAAAAAGCATAACTGAGAACAAGGATAATGGAATTTTCTTTAACCTCTTCTAAGAATTCAGCAGCAAGTATCACCTTTCTAAGGCTGGGTGCTGGAAGTGGGAGGTGGAAAGAATGCTGGCACTCTCAGAAATACAGACTAAAACTCACATTACAAAGCTCTAAGAATACCTTTTGCCTCCAAATAATACTTCAAGAACATAAAGAACAGGTGAGGAGGTGGGTGGAAGGAGACTAGGAAAGAAGCGTGGAGAAACCAGTGCCTGCTAACCTGGGTAATTTTTTGTTACTCACTGATGCTCACATGAGCAAAAGTGAAGTGAACAGCAGTAGGCAATCCAAAAGGCAAACTCTTCTCATCCTTAAGACAAAAAAACAGTCTTTATCACTTCAACTGGCTTGGCTCTAACTGATGTACCTATGTCCAGCCTCTCTCCTCTATGCCAGTCTAGCCTCCATGCCGGTCTTCTAAAAAAAAAAAAAATCATTCATCTGTCTGTCCATTTTCATCTGTCCAGCCATCCACTCTTCTATCCTTTTCTGGAAGCCCACTAATGCCACACAAAACCCACTTAGTTAAAATTAGCTTTGCTGATGGCATTTTTTTTTTTTTTGCTTTATATATATATAACATATAGTATGTATACATATACATAGCTATACAATGCTTTTTACATAATACAGCTATAATATTCCTATATTTTATAGCTATATAATATAAAATACTATGTTGCTCCAAATAATTTAACATTCCTCAGTACAAACAGCTACTCAATTTCTCATCAGACCCTAGTCTCCACTTTAGTACTAATTTTGGTAGTTCTCACAACATCAAGGTAAATAATGAGACTACTCTTCCGTAATCACATAAGGGTTTTTTTGTGTTCTTTTTTAAGATTTATTTATTTACTTCAGAAAGAGAGAGTGTGAACATGAGCATTAAGGGACCGAGGGAGAGAAAGAATCTCAAGCAGACTCACCACTGAGTGCAAAGCCTGACAGGGGGCTCGATCCCACCACCCATGAGATTGTGTCCTGAGCCGAAACCAAGAGTTGGACACTTAACTGATTGAGCCACCCTGGTGCCCCCTCAGATTACAGAGTTTTTAGAGTTATGTTCTACATCAGGACTGTCCTTCACTCCTCTCAGAGGGGAGAAGGGGAGAGAGCGTGAGTGTGTGTGTGATGCAACTGTGGCAGCAGATAGCCAGCGAGGAGAGAAGATGGTAAATAAAAGCTCTTGGTGAGGACTTTACTTATAAGCTATAACCATTTCCTAGATGGATATTACTGAAAAATTTATCTGACACTGTTTAGAGTCAGAGAAAGTAATAATTCATGTTTCTGTTGGTTACAGGGGAACTCAGCAAAATTTGTTTGAAAGCCAAACTTCTGTGGGCAGTTCTTAAAGAAATATGTATGTTGACCAAATAGTGTCTGAAGTCACTTTTGGGACTGATTCATAACATTTTTAGAGGTGGACGAGGTGAGGTCACCTGTCCAAGATTTTGTAGACTGGAGTAGATTAAAGGACATGTTTCTTACTGCTAGTCCACTGCTTTAACTACCTCGCCATGAGAAACAACAGCGTATCTTCAAAGCCACCCAAAATGTCTTTGGGGGTGCTTGAGTGATGACCTATGCAGGGGCCTCTAATTCAGACAGCAGAGGAGATAGGTTAGAGGTAGTGGATGAAACGCAGATTTAGTTGGAAAAACACTGGAGGTAAGCAGGCAATGCACCAATGCTTCAAAATTCTGAGTGAAAATTATTTTCAACCTAAAAATTCCAACTCTAGTGAAATTATAAGTGAAGTATGAGGGTGTACTGGAGACTTTTCATTCCTGCAAAATCTCAAAATTTTTCACTCCTTTAGCTGATATTATTAGTAGCCTATCCAAAATCTCTTCCAACCCTAAGAAAATCCTGATTTTATATGGAAATAACTTACTGACCATTTAACTGAGGGGATAATGTCCTCAGGCCAAGCTCCGAAAGTTGACCCTGATTAATCTAGGCTGATCCAAGTTACCCCTGTCATTGTCGCTTTCTAGCCATTGGTTTAAGAGTGAGCATGTGGGGGCGCCTGGGTGGCTCAGTGGGTTGGGGCCTCTGCCTTCGGCTCAGGTCATGATCCCAGGGTCCTGGGATCGAGCCCTACATTGGGCTCTCGGCTCTGCGGAGAGCCTGCTTCCTCCTCTCTCTCTGTCTGCCTCCCTGCCTACTTGTGATCTCTCTCTCTGTCAAATAAATAAATAAAATCTTAAAAAAAAAAAGAGCGAGCATGTGATTCAACTCTGAAAAGGAGAGGCGACAATGATGAGATGCTAGTGAGCATCTGAGGAAAGCTCCCTGGCTCCTAGGAAAGAGTCCCAAGAAATGCTGGTCCCTATTCTTCCTTTGGATACCATCAATTCTGGCTTTGAGGCATGAAAGAGCCGTGGCCACCTTGTCTGATGACGAAGCCAGCAAGGCAGGAAGACGGAGCCTGGGGAACTGTAAGGAAGAGGAGCTGAAGCCCACTCTTCCTCCGAGGTCCCCATAATGTGAAATTATTTCTACTCTTACTGTTGGAGCCCCTGTGAATTCCAGGATCCTGGTAACCTGCAAGCAAATGCACAGCAGGTGGGATGAGAGAAGTCCAAGGGTGCTGGTGAACGCGAGTGTCAGGACAACAGCTGTGCAGCAGGTCTAGGGAGCAACCAGCACAGAGGAACAGGACAAAGGGCTCAGGGGGAATGACTCCGGCAAGAAGAAGTGGAACCAGCAGTTCAATCACATGGAAAAATGTCTAGAAGGGCATTTTATAAACTACTGGCAGGTACAGGGAGAGTCAGATATAGACTCAAATAGAAGAATGGAATGAAAACAAGGCAATTACTGCCTTCAAAAATACAAAAAGCAAAAAAGTTGCATAAGAACAAAAATGCACTTGTCCTCATACCTGGCTCATGATTAAGCAATACTTCCTGGCAATAACAGTGAAAACTCTGAAGAGGAATGAGGCAGAAAGAACCTGGAATGAGTACCCTGGGAGGTCAGAGGAGGAAAGGCTGAGGACTCCCATCCAGCACAATGAGAAGCCGAACAGTAATGTGTCCAGACGATGAAGCAGGAGATGGACAGATAAGCGTATGATTTAGAGATAAGGAAGAGAGCGATGAAGGAGGAGAAAGCAGCTGCCTTGGGACTGGACAGGAAGGGAGCACAAAGGGAAGGGACAGAGGCAGGGTCTACCGCCCGTTAGCATGAGCCTTTCAGCATCATTTCATGTTTAAAATTAGGTTCATGAATATAAATTTCAATTAATAAAATAAAATGCCAGAACACTTACAGGTTGGTAGTCAGTTCACATAAAGGCTTATCACTGGCCCTTCCCTGCTGGTGAACTCTTGTTTATCCCACTGGGTTTTCGCTTATAAGCTCTTTCTCTCACTTTGGATGCAGATTAATAGACATGAAACTGCTTCCATGAGAGAATTTATGATGTGTTTTTCAAGACTGCATGGTGGTGAAAGGCAAGGATTGCCTAACATTACACTTAGCTCAGGTCCAGGGCTTTGTTTTATTTGGGCCAGCTGCCTGATTTCTTTTTCAGGTCCATCTTTATTACTTTTCCAAAATAAAATTTGGACCCTGGAGTGTCTTGGGTAATGGATTTTCCATTGTAGCACACCAACAGTGTAACCCACTGCTGGCCCACAGGCTGGGAGCTTAAAAAAATTACTACTGACCAGGAAAATAAGATTATACTGAAACTGACTATATTACTTAGAGCGCTTGAATTTATTTCTGTTGGCTACTGATGTTCTTTTTCATGAAACATCTCATTCCTGTGACAGTGGTCCAGGGTGGGAAGGCTAGGAAAAATAGTGTAGATCCCACATACCACTTCTAGCAGAGCAGGAAAGAACCTACAAGCAGATTCTAGAACCTGCAAGCAGATTCTAGGACTTTAGGCTCAGTTCAACCCCTACCCAGGTGGCCCACACAGGCAAGCCACTTGACCTGACATTCAGTTCCCTTGTCAAGTTAAGATAAAACATATGTCCAGTATAGAATACTGGGGATGAGACATTTTTAAAGATGACTAATATACTTGACTGTTCGGGCACCTTTCCTGAGACCAATCTAATAGTAAAACCTACATGGCACCCCTGACCCCATCTCCTTCTTGTAGAAAAATGAGGTAGACAAAGACCAGAGAAGTGCTCAGAGATAGCAAAGATAAATGTAAATTCTACTTGACACTAAGCTTGGAGAAAATGAACTTGACAAACGTCATTTACAATCAACATTCACAGCTTTTATTTTTAATAAGTGATAAGTTCACGTATTCATGAATTTTGAGTTATCAAACATGAAAACCAATGACATTCCCATTGTACTTACTGCAAGTGTATTTCATACCTGGATCCTCTTTGCTTTCATCCTCAGTGATCAAGAATCCCATGTGATAATTTCCCACCTGTTGCAAGTAACTTTTTTCTAATTCACAAACTGGTGGATAATGGGTGACAAACAGGGTTAAGGATTTAACCTAAAACAGTAAGACATGACAAATGTTATTTTATTTTTATAATTATTTATTTTTAAAGATTTTATTTATTTGTCAGAGACAGAGAGAGAGAACATTAGTAGGGAGAGCGGCAGGCAGAGGGAGAAACAGACTTTCTGCTGAGCAGGGAGCCCGAATGGGGACTAGATCCCAGGACCCTGGAGTCATGACCTGAGCTGAAGGCAGATGCTTAACCAACTGAGCCACCCAGGCGTCCCTATTATTTTATTTTTAAATTTTACCTTAAACTTTTCTCCAATTTTGTTTTGAAAAAGTTCAGACCTTTATAAACATTGTAAGGAAAGTACAATGAACATTGCTATATTCTTTCCCTAGACAACCAACTGTTTTTTGGTTTAATTTTATACATATAATATATAAATATATATAATTTATATTTGGTTTGTATTTTGCCATAACACACATGCATACACACACACACACACACACATTTTTTTTTAAGATTTTTTATTTATTTATTTGACAGAGATCACAAGTAGGCAGAGACAGGCAAAGAGAGAGGAAGGGAAGAAGGCTCTCCGCTGAGCAGAGAGCCCAATGTGGGGCTCGATCCCAGGACCCTGGGATCATGACCTGAGCCGAAGGCAGAGGCTTTAACCCACTGAGCCACCCAGGCACCCCCCACACACACATTTTTTCCTGAAACATTTGAGAACTGCAGACATGACACTTCATCCCTAAATACCTAAAATTCTTTTAAAACAAAAGCATTCTCATATAAACCAGATAAAATTATTACACTTGAGAAATTTAACACTGTTATTTACTATTACCTAACATTAGTCCACAAATGTCCTTAACTGTGCCAGTAATACTCTTTATAAATGTTCTCTATATTAAAAAAAAAAAATCAAGGATCATGCATGCCACGCACTTAGTCATGTCTCTTTAGTCTCCATCAATCTAGAAGAGTTCCCAGCCTTCCTTTTACGTCTTTTATGACATTAATGTTCTTGAAATATCCAGGAGTTTCTTATCATGTTTTGTATAATGTCCCTCAATTTGGATTTGGCTGATTTTTTCCTCCAAATAAACTTAAACCTTATTGGCAGAAATATTACATATTTATGGAGGTGCCATACTCTTTCCAGTACATCATATCAGGAGCCGCATGATATCAATTTGGCCCACTACTGGGGATGCTAAAATTTGCTTATTTGGTTTAAGTGAGTGCCCAGAAAATTTCTCTACTATCCTGACACCTTTCTTCTTTGTAATTAAGGACTTCTGGAGTAATACTTTGAGATTGTGTGAATCCAACAATCTTTCATCTCAAAGTGTGGCCATCTATGGATCATCTATGGATCATTGTTGCCTGATGATGCGGTGACTAGTAAATGCTGATTTCAAAACATTCTCTGTATTTACTAGCTGGCATTCTGTAAAGAAGAGCTTTCTTTTCTCCCTACCCTACCTCTGCCATTTTGAAATTTATTTTTGTTTTGTTAGTACTCATATGCATTTATGGATTCCTTAATAAGCATTATTTTAAAGTATACATTATTATGTATTTTCAAAATCCCTAATTTCTTAAATCTTAAAAGAAGCTAACACCAAATCTTGATCCAAAAATTGGCAGAAGAGGTGCCTGGGTAGCTCAGTCAGTTAAACAGCTGACTCTTGATTTTGGCTCAGGTCATAATGTCAGGGTCCTGGGATCAAGTCCCGCAATGAGCTCTGTGCTCAGCGGGGAGTCTGCTTGGGGAATCTCTCTCTGCCCCCACCCCACCGTTCACACATTCTCTCTCTTTCTTAAATAAATAATCTTTTTAAAAAAAGGATAAATATCAGCAGGAGAGGGTAATTAAATCAAAGAACTTCAGTTTTGATTCATCTGCCATTCACCTCATTAAAAGTCAGAACATGTGCCTTCTTTCTTTTTTTTTTTTTAAGATTTTATTTATTTAATTGACAAAGAGAGATCACAAGTAGGCAGAGAGGCAAGCAGAGAGAGAGGAAGGGAAGCAGGCTCCCTGCTGAGCAGAGAGCCTGATGTGGGGCTCGATCCCAGGACCCTGGGATCATGACCTGAGCTAAAGGCAGAGGCTTTAACCCACTGAGCCACCCAGGTGCCCCCGTGCCTTCTCTCTTATAACAATTACAATAAACCTATTAAGGCAAGATTTCTTTGATGAGCTGCTCTTAGAATCTGCCCTGAAGTATCTGTGGACCAGCTGTCTCCTGATGCCCCTTCCCTGAGCTGACCCGCATTTGCTGCCAGAAGACCTAAGGATTTGGGTCATAACACTGCTCTCCTCAAGGCCATTTTCAGCTCGCAGCCGCCACACACAGCCTCCCCATTCCTCCTCTCTGCTCTCTCTTCCCCATCCCAGCAAAAGACACCACGAAAATACAGATTTTCATCCATAAAAAAGGGTAGAGACTCTTTGCTCCTGAAGAATCCTCTTCAGTGACTTACTTCTAACATAAATTTTATCTAAAAATAATACTTTCTTCATTAACATTTAAAACATCAAAAAACTGCTATAGAAGCAATGAGAAGAGAAGTGACAAATTTAATTCTGTATGATTGTTCCTGAGGGTTCCTAAGAGATCTTTAACATATTGCCAAACTGCTTTTGGTAGCCAGCCTCCAACATGGCCCCAAAGTTTTTTACCACCCAATGCTCATGTTCTTGAGCAGCCCCTTCCCACAGTGAATCAAGGCTGGCCCTTGTGCTCAACAGAATATGATGGTAGTGACAGTGTGTGGCCTGTGAAGCTAGGTCATAAAATGCATTTTGTCATAAATGCATAAAATACTTGGGCCACTTGCAATGGTTCTTCTGGGAGCAACCAGAAGCCACTCATATTCGAACGGCTCTATGGAGAGAGGTTCACAGAGAAAGGAAGTGAGAGCCCTGGGCAACTGCCAGCACTAATTTGCCAGCAGCAAGTGAGCCACATTGGAAAGGGTCCTCCAGCCCCAGCCAGGCCTTCGGATGACAACCTGAACACAACCTCAGGAGAGAGCCTGAGCCAAAACCACCCAGCTAAGGTACTCCCAAGTTCCTTACCTCCAGACCCCATGAGAGATCTAACAGATGATTACTGCTGTTTTAAGCCACTTAGTCTTGGGGTAATTTGTTATGTGTCACAGTAACTGATAAGCAGTTGGAACAATGAAATCAAACTCAGAGAGGGTAAATTCAGTCTGTCATAATTCGTTCCTGAAGGCTCTTAAATCAATGTTTAGAATGTGTTCTGGAGGCAGTGACAGGACTTTCTTGAACCTGTGATACCCACTTTCAATGATAATTAAAGAGATGTTCCTGAGCTCTATCTTTTTGCAAATGAAGAATTTTTTAAAGAAAAATTAAAAGTATTTATTTCAAAGTGGAAAACATGCCACCATTAAGTATGTAATCTAACTAAATGTTCAAACAAAAAACAGGCCCACAGAAGTTTAAAGAAAAGGGGAGTTATTTTTGGATCCTGTGCTGTGCAAAGGAATAGGAGTAAAAAAAAATATGCCTTTACTGGTTATGTAAGGACGAGAAGAAGAAATGAAAAGGGAGGAAAGACCCACAGGAAAGAATTTAAAAAGCAGAGAACAAAATACTGAAAGAAAAACCGAAGACCAGGCAAGGTTCAGGACAGGTGCCAAGAAAGAAAGGCAGAAGAGGAGAGACCAGAATGAACAAAGAGAGAGAGCATTAATAAAGGGGGAAGCTTGATGGAGATGACAAGGATGGGGCATTTAACACAAACAAAACTTCACACCAAGAGGCTCAGAACTGCACTCTGGAAAAAACAGATATGCACTAAAAGAGTGAAAGAAAGACACAAAGACATGAGATTAAAGGTCTTCTACCGAGGTCCTATAGGATATTGCTCAAAAAAGGATTTCATAGGTTAAAATGGCTCTATCTCCTTTTTGTTCTTTCCTTAAGGACTGGATTGCAAGTTAGGGGAGGTGTCCCTGCTTTTAATTCAGAGTTTGCCAAGGATAATAAGAAACAGTTCTGGGGGAAATACTGCCAGAGAGGCCTTTATCCTACTGACCAGGTTTACTCTGTTTCAGCAAAAGCAAAGAAGACACATCAAAGAATTATAGACATGATGTAGGGCCAATCCATCTAAGTTCAATGTAGAGTGTTTTAATGGTCAACTGCAGGGATAGGGTCACCTATAATAAAGATCATTTTTTAAGAAACAATTTTAATTATTTATTTGACACAGAGAGAGACAGAGACAGTGAGAGAGGGAACACAAGCAGGGGGAGTGGCAGAGGGAGAAGCAGGCTTCCTGCTGAGCAGGGAACCTGATGCAGGGCTTGATCCCAGGACCCTGGGATCATGACCTGAGCCGAAGGCAGCCTCATAACAACTGAGCCACCCAGGCGTCCCTGATCATTTTGAATATTTAGAAGCTAACCAGAAAAACAATTTATATGCTGTGCACCATTCACATACAAAAAGCTGTACAAGATACTCACATCTCTAATAAAATGCTCAAGTGTAGCATAAGCAATGGCGATTCCATCATGGGTGCTTGTCCCTCTCCCCAATTCATCCAAGATAACCAAAGACTGGGATGTTGCTTGTCTTATTATTTCTGCAGTGTCAGTCAGCTCTTCCATAAAGGTACTCTGTCCTTTATATATATTATCTGCCGCTCCCATCCTACAAATAAGATGAAGACACCTTGATTTTTCCTCTGAATTTTATTATTAGGAAGCCAAGTATTACTTTATGAAAAATAAAGGATCCCTGAGGGTCTATATACTATGTGCCAATAATAGCTGAGATCGTATTAAAAAAAGAAAACATGTGTTGGATATAAGAGTGCCTAATGTCAAAATGCACCCTGTAGAAACATTGTGGATAGAGCCTGAGGTACTGGACAGAGCTCCCCAAAAGTAGGGAAACCTCTGACCCTACCTTCTGGGCAATCATCCCAAAGTTTTGGTATTCCAAGGGAAAATAATGCTTCTCTGTGTCGTTGTATTTAAAAACCCATGAGTACTAGAAAATTACAGAATTAAAGGGTTTTTTTTTTCCCCTAGTATTTCCTTAACAAGATTCCACAGTGTATTACAAATTACAGTACCACCTTGAAATAATTTATTTATATAAATAAAGCTAAAATTTTTATTAGGATCATAGATGTTTAGTAATCTCAGACACCTAAAACAGGTCCCTAAAGTGGACTTCATGGAACACAGTTCTTAGAGATGTTAAGAAATGGGTGCAAAAGATGTAAGGGTTTCTTTCCTGTAAGATTTCCACAATCCTTTAATATTATACTATACATTGTGCATTTTCTAGAGAAGGATCTACTATACAGCATTTCTCTAACTCATTTCACTGTGGACGCCTAAAACTCCCAGAGCACCTCGTGGCAATAATGGTCTACATAACATATTTGGGGAAATGTCTATTTAGTCCAAAAGGATTCTGGGAGAAAAAAAAGTATATATGGGGGAGAGTCATTAAGCGATATTCACTCAAGGTCGTGCAGTTAATAGCAAAACTCAGAATTCAGGTTTTCGACCCGCTAACCAG
Source organism: Taxidea taxus jeffersonii (assembly GCA_003697995.1). Classification (NCBI taxonomy): domain Eukaryota; kingdom Metazoa; phylum Chordata; class Mammalia; order Carnivora; family Mustelidae; genus Taxidea; species Taxidea taxus. The sequence goes on from ML105792.1 coordinate 71,940, forward strand.
CTTTGTGAGTTCTGGTTAACTATTTTCTTAGCAAAATACCTTCATCAATGTAGTTTTGCTCCAATAGTTCACATGTGACCTACAGCAGCATAATGTACCTTTTCTTTCTGGAGAATGTCATGGTGAAATCCAGCCTTAACCATCTCTGGGCTGGAGCCTTGTACTGGGCAGGAAACACGGAGTACATTGTTTTTCCCACAGACTGATAGACCCTTAGGAGAACTACTCCAGGAATAAATGCCATTTAGAAACTGTATGTAACTCCATTTAGGATAACTCTACCATAGATGGGGTTATATAGAAATATATATATGCATTTATATAACATGTATATTATATAAATATATATAATATATATAACATATATTATATATAACACATATAATATATATTTATATAATATACATATTTATATAATATATTATATGGTTCATATAAAAATATATATGTATATATACAAAGTGCTTTAATTTTATCCATTTTAAAATCAGTAAATAAAACAGAACTTTTGAAATGTTGCTAACTTACGAGCATTCTGGTTATTTCCTTAAGTTCAAATACTGCTATTTATATCAATTTTCAATGTTTAATAATATTTCTCCCCACCACAAAGGTTAAACTTTTCTATCTCTGAAGCCACTCAACTCTCCAAAATCGTAATGTTTGAGCCCTATTTAACACAGTTGCTTTTTCTCCCTATATGTTGCAAGCTGACAAAAAGAATGATCCTTTGGCTGATAACAAAGTGCTCTGATAAGGTGAATATTGGGGAGAAGGGCCTTTGATTCTCAAGAATTAGAGTAACAAGCAAGCACTAAAGATTTTCATACAATATTGTAAGTATTATACTCAAGTGTTTTCTAGAAACAGCAGGGTAACAGAGGGGTCTGGCTAGAAGTTTCATGAACTGTAAGATGCTCTTGGGAAGTTATTTTTAGGCAGATACATACACATATAGAACATTTAGTATGTGACAAGGGAGAGATTTCTAATCAGAAAGGGAGGAAAGGATGAATGATCAATCCACAAAAAAACATGCCAGCTAGGTGGTTATTTTGAAAACAAAACAAAACAAAACAGACATGCCCCTACTCAAACTATATTCCAAAATAAATTTATGTAAAAAAAGAAACCATAAGCAAACCAAGAGGTATAAATGAAATTTAATCTCTGGATAGGTAGATGGGTGGCTTTATAAACTTAGCACCAAAACATGTGTACAGCAAAAAACACATAGGAGGGGCACCTGGGTGGCTCAGTGGGTTAAAGCCTCTGTCTTCAGCTCAGGTCATGATCCCAGGGTCCTGGGATCGAGCCCCACATCGAGCTCTCTGCTCAGCAGGGAGCCTGCTTCCCCATCTCTCTCTCTGCCTGCCTCTCTGCCTACTTGTGATCTGTCAAATAAATAAATAAAATATTTAAAAAAAAACACACATAGGAAAAATTTAAAGGCAAACCACAAACGGACACAAATATTTGCAACATGTATAAAAAAGGGTTAATATTCCTAAAATAAATACTCGCATAAAGCAAAACAAAATGGTGAACATTTCAACAGAGACAGGCAAAGGACAGGAAGAGTCAATTCATACACACAAAAACTTTTGAAAATATTCAAATATTATGCAAGTTCAAACAGGAATAAAATGCTGTTTTATATACATCAATTAGCAAAGAGATGAAAAAGAATGATGACATCTACCACTATCGAGAGTGTAGGGAAAAGGATATTCTTATGTGAGACTGAGACTTGTTACAATCTCCCAAAACGCAATTTAGTGATGTCTGTCAGAAGTCTTTCACAACCCATAAATTTCACTCTAGGAATTAACACTAAGGAAATTATTGCAGAGGTATGAAAAATGCATGTACAAATACATTCCTTAATGTTATCCAGTAAAAATCCGGAAAAATCAAATGCCTTAAGAAAAGAAAAAGAGCAGTAATAGTAGGATGGAAAACTCTGCAGCCACTGGAAGTGGCATGTTTGAACTTAGGACATTGGAAAATGGTCACAATGTGAAAACACGAGGTCACCAGAAAGTGTCTAGAGTTAGTGGAGGGATCTGTGAGGGCAAGAGGCCTGTCCAGCTGCTGAAGGAGCACAGGCTGGTGCTAAGAACATCTTTAGCAGTGTTCCATACAGACACAAGGACAGCACCCAAAATTAAAGAAAAATCAAGGAGAGTTGAGGAAAACCGAAAGGGGATAGAGGAGGACTGGGAACAACCAACAAAACAACTACCACAGAGGAAATGAATAAAAATATAATCCACTAAATAGAGTTAAAACAAACAAAACCTCTATTTGGTGTCCTCAGAGAGATTAAGAACACTGCAGCCTTAAAATAAAATAGCCTACCAAAAAAGGAACAGCTGGAGAACAAAACATCTTGTAAATTAAAAATATGATGACTGAAAAAATTCACTGTATAGGCGGGATTAAAATTAGATCCCGTGGAGGACCACGGTTTTAATCTGAAAGATAAATTCAAAGAATTCTCTGAGCCCAGTAAACAGCTCAAGAAATGAAAAATACACACAAATAATTTTAACACAGTCAGTTCCTAAGGGTTTAAATCCCACCCAATAGGAAATACAGAAGCCAGACACAAGAGAAGTAGTAATATCATAGAAGAAATAAAACATACATCTTCAAATGGAAAGTTTCCACAAAATGCCAAGTAAGATTAATAAGACAAGATTTATACCTAGAAACACACCGGTAAAATCTTAGAAATGACAGAAATTTTTAAAAAAATCCTAAACATTTCAGAGAGAGAAAAAAAACATTCCTAAGAAAAGGATGAGAATAAGGTGCCACCAAACTTCTTATCTATAATGAATGCCAAACTAGAAGATACATTTAGAATCTGGGAGTTTATATCCATTTAACCTTGCAAAACAGATATGAAGACAAAATAAAGTTTATCTTAGACTTTCAAGAACTCTGAGTTCTCATGAATAAACTGCTCAAAGAGAGATAGAGACCCAAAAGGGGAAAGAGCACTTGAGAGAAAAACACGAGATATAGGGAATACGAGAAGCGCAAAAAGCTAGACAGAAATGAGAATTTTAGAGCAGGGTGCTTAGGAGGGGCCCCTCTGACAGTCCCTTAAACCTTAAGGATTACATACTTTTTAAGCTGTCAAGAGGATGTGGCTGTAACATATACACAAATCTGAATAACATAAACACTCATTGTTGGCTCCTTCCATTTGTAAACTAGCCTGTGAAAAAGAATGAAGTAATTACAGCAGGACAGATGTTGAGAGCTTCTGGAAAGGTGTAAGTAAGAACAGTTTTAAAAATGAGAAGGCTCATGTAATGATAGATGATTTCTTTGTATCTGTAGCCAGAAGTTCAACAGCTAGTGTTTAAAGCAAATAAATCTAAAATTAGAGTGAGGACTATTTTATAGACATTGTAAGGTTCACTATCAGTGGAACAAAGGTGGGACCCCTCAGAGCGACTGCTTTGAGTGCACTGGTTTAGCATTTAGTGCCAGAGGTGCTGGGAGTTTGAGAGGGGGAGCCTTTTAGTTTTCAGTTGTGCGCTCCCTGTACCATTTGAGCTCTCTTTAATTGTGACCATGCATTGCTTCTGTAATCATTGTCATTTTTATTAAAATAAAATAAAATAGTCATTTTTATTAAAAACTGCCTGTGCATAAAAAAATATAGGTTATCAACATGTTTAGAGTTATTGTCTCAGGGTGGGAGAATTCCTGGTCATGTGATGACCCTTTCTCTTCCTCCAAGCCCCTAGCAAAACATCTGGTACAAAGATGGAGAATGATAAAAGAATATTAAATAATGTCTTCTTTCCCAGCTCCAGGGATTAAGCAGGAAATACTGGCCTAACATGGCTGCTAACAAATTCTATGCTTTTTAAGTGCTCCTTTCATTACTATCATTGAGGTGTGTTTAGAAATTTGTTCAAAATAAAATATAGTCAATAATTATAGATAAATGTATACATGTAAGTATATTTAAATTTACATTTACATTTAAAGAAGCAAATCACATTTTATACAATAGAGATGTTCAGAAAGGCCGAATTTTAGTCACTAGAGATAGGTGAATTCTTATTTTAGGCCTTAGGCCTTGAACTTGAACTTTCTATCACTTAGCATTAAAAAATCAGCTGTCACATTGAAAAAGGAAGTTCTGGCCTAGAAGATGGAGTGAAAACTTTTAAAAAAGTCATGCAATTTATAAATTATGTAATGTAGCCAAATATGGTAGAAAAAGTAATAACTTGAGGGAAGAGACCAGCGTTCTAGTCCTGATTTGGCCACTAAGTACCGTGTCATCTTAGCCAAGTTAGGTTACCTTCCTATGTGGTCCTAAGCTTCATCATCTGTGAAATGGGGAGACTGGAACAGCTAACCTCTATGGGCCTATCCTCTTCTCAAAGTCCCATGATTTTCACAAATGCATTCATTTATGCTCATGCTAGTATAGCAAAGAGTCCATTAGATTAAGTTTCAAATCCTGAATATCAACATCAACTTATTTAACTTGGGCAAATCCTTTAATTGAACCTTAACTTTTCAATTAGTTATTCCTCACAGTGGCTGAAGCCCAAATGTGATAATGCACGTGAGAAAGAGTGAGCATTTTACCGTATTCTGGGCACCCATCTGAGAGTTATACCTGCATTATTTCACTGATTCCTGACACCACAGGAGATAGATCTTATCCTCATTTACAGATGAGGAAACAGGTTTAGTGACCAAAAGGTCAGTCAGTCATGGAGTCAGGATTCGAACCCGGGTCCATCTGATGCCAGAATGTACACTCCAATCTCCTTACTGTACGTGCTGTCAAAGGTTGGAAGTATGTGTGGTAGGCACACAATAAAGTGACCCCAATGAACTCTGCATTCTGGTATTCACCCCTTGTACGATTCCACCTCCCCTGAGTGTAGGTGGGACCTGTGACTTGCTTTCAATCAATGGAAGAGAGCCAAAGTGATGGGATTTTACTCCCTAGATTATATGATGTTATATGAAACCACATCTTGCTAGATGGACACTAGAGACTTTCTCCAACGCTTTGAAGAAGTATGCTGCCATACTGTGAGAGGGCCATGGGAAAAGGATCTGTGAGTGGTCTCTAGGAGCTGAGAGCAGTCCCTAGCCAAAAGCCAACCAGGGGACTCAGTCCTATCATCTCAAGGTGATAGATTCTGCCAACAACCTGAATGAGCTTGTAAGTGGATCCATCCCCAGTTCAGCCTCCAGATGAGAACTCTACATAGGACCCAACGAAACTACAGAAACTCTGAAATAATATGCTGTTTCTTTTATCTGCTGAATTTGTGATGGTTTATTAGACAACACAGAAAACTAATTCAGTACCTTTACTCTCTAAGTATAAAAAATAAGAATTTGGTGTTCTCTTTGTATTCTTCTTGGTCTCTTAATCTACAGTATCCAGTCCTTAGTACTCTCCTTTCAACCTCACTGATGTTTCACTAATTTCTATTCATTGATCTGAGTTATTCTGATAACCTAACTTTTCTATCTTCTCTTCTATTCTATTCTATTTTTCACCTTACCAGCAGACTCCTATTTTAAAATCAACTGAGTCATGTTGGAAATAAGTATAATAAATCAGCCATAGAAGGACAAATACTGATTCCACTTATGTGAGGTCTCTAAAATAAACAAACTTGGGGTGGGGGTGGCTCGGTCAGTTAAGCAGCTGCCTTCGCTTCAGGTCATGATCCCAGGGTGCTGGGATCAAGTCCCACATTGGTCTCCCTGCTCAGCGGGGAGTCTGGTTTTCCCTCCGACTCTCCCCCTTCTCAAGCTTTCTCTCTCAAATAAATTTTTTAAAAATCTTAAAAAAATAAAAATAAAACAAACGAACTCATAGAGAAGTAGAATGTGGTTGCCAAGGGCTGGGGTGGGAGTGAGGAAAGAATGGGAGTTGCTAATCCACAGGCATATAGTTCTGATTTTCCAACTTGAGTAGGTGCTAGAGATCTACAGCACAACATTGTTCCTACACTCAACAAAAATGCATCGTACACTTAAAAGCCTGTTAAGAGGGTAGATCTCATGTTAACTGTTCTTATCACAATCAAAGAATTTTGGGGGGATCTATTATAAAAGAAAAATAAGAGGGTGTCTCAAACTGGACAACAGCTTTTTCTGCAATGTCAGCTGAAAGTTGAGGTTGCATGAATGCATTTAAAAGTTTATATGTACTTCTTTCTAATCTTAATACTAATTACTGAGTTTAATCATTGACAACTGCAGCATAGAGAGACAGACTGAATCCTATCCAAGCGGCAGCAGGACACAACAGTTGAGTGCGTAGACAAGTCCCAGCGCTCTGTGCTTCAGCTTCCCCATCTGTAAGCAGTGACAATAGCAGTGCCTGCTTTTCTACTTCTTACGATGGTTATGAGAAATAAAGAAGTTAATTTCATAATTTTTTATAAAACACAACAAACATACAATGGTTCCTTAATGCCTGGAAAATAAAACCCTAAATTCCTAGCATGGTTTATAAGGCCTTCTGAGTCTCTATCCTTAAACCTCTCTCCAATCTCTTCTCCTTCTACCCAACCCAAATGAGTCAAGAGTGAACAACAATGTGAGTGTCCAAACTTAAAGTTAACAAAGAACTGACTGATCATTTGTGGCAAGAGTTGCAAGGGATGAAAGGTTTTAAATTTATGTTCTCCTTTGTACTTCCATATAAGTTACAGTTATCCTTGTCCACTGTTGCTGAGTTTATTCTAAAATCTATAATGTACAAATCTAAGGAACATGAGAGAAACTTAAGTTTCTAATGAATATAAAAATTAATGTTTAATATTTTCATGGAAAGCTTATTGCAATAATATGGTACCTGGTAATTAAAAACTACCATGCAATCTCAACAGTATTCACCTGCATTTTTCCATTCAGTTTAAAGACACTGCATTGAAAAGAGTAAGTCCAATTTTCACTTTTCACGATAACCTATTTTTTTTTAATTTAAGCTTTATTTAAACATATAATGTAACCCCACCACCCTCTCCCAACCCCTCTCCCCCACACCCCCCTCAGTTTGTTTTATGACATTAAGAGTCTCTTTTGGTTTGTCTCCCTCCCGATCCCATCTTGTTTCATTTTTTCTTTTCCTACCACCTTAACTCCCACCCCCATTGCATCTCCACTTCCTCATATCAGGGAGATCATGTGATAGTTGTCTTTCTCCAGTTGACTTATTTCGCTAAGCATAATACGCTCTAGTTCCATCCATGTCGTCGCAAATGGTAAGATTTCATTTCTTTTGATGGCTGCATAGTATTCCATTGTATATATATACCACCTCTTCTTTATCCATTCATCTGTTGATGGACATCTAGGTTCTTTCCATAATTTGGCTATTGTGGACATTGCTGCTATAAACATTCGGGTACACGTGCCCCTTTGGATCACTACGTTTCTACCTTTAGGGTGAATACCCAGTAGTGCAATTGCTGGGTCATAAGGTAGCTCTATTTTCAATTTTTTGAGGAACCTCCATGCTGTTTTCCAGAGTGGTTGCACCAGCTTGCATTCCCACCAACAATGTAGGAGGGTTCCCCTTTCTCCACATCCTCGCCAGCATCACGATAACATATTTAATATAAAAATACTTTTCCTATGCCAAATTTTTAGTGGTAAAGTCAAATTCATACTGATGAAGTATAATTTTTTTAAATGCTATTTACTTTCTGCTTATCCAAACTATCCTTGCTAAGGTCTTCAAGGCCTTCCTGACAAGATTAACAGATCACCCATTCTCCATCCCGACCCTGTTAGATTTTGCCACTGATGGTGACCAGTTGTTCTCTAATGATCTTAGCATCAAAGCCTAGATAGACTCTCAGTCATCTCAGACACCACAGTGAGCATGGAAGTCCAATGTGGGCTTGATCCCGTGACCATGAGATCATGACCTGAGCCGAAATCAGGAGTCAGACACTTACCTGACTAAGCCACACATGCTTCATGGTATTATTGGGTTTCTGCCCCTAAAGAGAGCAGACCAGATTTGAGGGCATCTTAGATGTACTTTTATTATGCAATGTTCCTAACTCTACCATTAGGCCACTGATTTTCATGTATCTTTTTAGCTGTTAAATCCCTTGCTCAAGGGGCACCTGGGTGGCTCAGTGGATTGGGCCGCTGCCTTCAGCTCAGGTTATGGTCTCAGTGTCCTGGGATCGAGCCCTACATCAGGCTCTCTGCTCAGCGGGGAGCCTGCTTCCCCTTCTCTCTCTGCCTGACTCTTTGCCTGCTTGTGATCTCTCTCTCTGTCAAATAAATAAATAAAATCTTTTAAAAAAAAATCCCTTGCTCAAATGAAATTTCACAGAGAAACTCACTACAGATTAGATAAAAGGCATGCTGATTTGGTCCTGACATAGCCCTGTAAGGCCCCCTTTCCTCATCCAAAGGGGGCTCTGGGGGGCTCTCAAGACCCTGTACAACAGTTTGAAAGCCATCGCTTCAGCAGGCAACACATTTTCTATTACAATTATGTTTTTCCACAGCACATGATGAGAAAGGAACAGTGGTGCCCAGCAGACACTGAAGAAAGGCCAGCTTGCTAACCAGTCACTGAGGAGACTAGGGAAGCATGAGCTTCTGACTGTGGGAAATGTTTACTGATAAAATACTTTCTGCTAACTACCCTTAAGGAATATAGTTTATTTTTCCAATAAATTTCAGCAGTATAGTTATTTTGATGGACACAGAATTTTATAACTAAACACATTTTCCTTTTCACCTTGGTTACTAAAAACTGAATAACACCTTATAATAACAAACAGCAAATCTCACTTTATTTTTCTATCCTTAATATCTTATGTTTCTCTCCTTATGTTCTCTTTATTCCAGGGTCTTTAGATACCATTCTACTTTCCTATTATCTTGCTAACTTGTACATATCCCAGAAAAGCACCAAAAATAAGTTTTTGAAGACATTATGAATTAAAATAATTTTTATAACTTTTTATTACTTCAACATGCACTTTACAAGACTCAATACTGGACAATGATTCTAAAGTTTTTCAAATGTTAAAATATGTTAGAAATTTAAGGACTTCTAGAACACATGCCATTATTATTCTGTCTGTATTTATATTCAAAAGTAGTAAAAAAAATGCATTCTTTAGGTTTTCTCTTAGAGTTAGTTTGCTCTGAGCACATAGGTTATAGTTATATGATTAAGAAAAAAAATCACTCTGATATTTTTAGGAGTGGTGGTTGATTAATCTTTCTAATCCCCTATTCCCTCCTCGCCTATAAGCCTTAAATAGGTCAACAGAGCTTAATAAAGCACTAATGGAGAAAAGAAATTAATAGTTTCTAAAATAAAGAACAGTTACATCAAAATTTGAACAAGAGTTTGTTTTTATGAGATTTTGATATTTTGAGGTAACATTCTAGATGTTTTTCAATCGTAGCTAACAGGGTGGGCTGGGCCTCTGTCCCCTCAAATCACAATTTCCGGGTCTTACACAAGGAAATGCTAGCATGAGGGAGAAGTGCTGTAATTAACAAAGAAAAACAGTTTTTCTTATTGAATGATTAATACTGGAGCTCAAATATCAAAATCACTGAATAGAGGCAATAATTATTGCATTATATTTGGATTTGGGGACATATTTGAGTACTTTAAAAATTGTGGTAAAATATATAAAGTTTATCATTTACCATTTTTCAGGTACACAATTCAGTGGCATTAATAAGCACATTGAAATGTTGTGCACCCATTATCACCATCCATTACTAGATTTTTTCATCTCCTGAAAAAGAAATTCTGTACTCATTAAAAAACAAACTCACTATTCTCTCCTTCCCGCCAGCCCATGGTAACCTCTATTCTATATTCTGTCCCTATGAATTTGCCTATTCTAGCTTCCTCATGTAAGTGGAATGCCTTATTTGTCCTCCAAGTGCTCTGTATAGGAGAAGGACTTTTGTGTTAGCTTATTTTGCTTTCTTTTTGAAATTAAAGATGTTTTCCTATTTATTTCACTTTGCTACAAAGTTAACAGAATTCTGTACAGTATACATGTCGAAGCTTCTTATTTTTTGAGTATTATGTAAATGTACACAAGGAAAATAATCTCCTAAATAAATAAATCTCTAACTTTGGAGAAGAATGGTATACGAAAGAAATATTAAAAAATTACAGTCAAGAAAAGAAAAAGCCGCAAAAGGATACCAATTACTACAAGATGTGTAGATACTGGATAGTACTTAAAAGGCATTAAAAAAAAAATCTGTGTTGCATTTCATTAAAACATAAACATTAACCCAGAAATGGAATGAAGTCACCAATGATTTACCACTACATTGTTTGCATTTTTAAAAGAACCCAAAAAGGCAAATTCCTAAATAACAATTTCCGGGTGGCAGAATTACAGGTGATTTAAAATTTCTTCTTTTTGAGCTTTTCTATTTTTAAATTGTGCACAGTGAACAAGCATTCCAGTGTAATTAGAAAACATGTTATTTTAAAAAATCACAAATGATACATTCAAGAACACTTTATTGTACCATTACTTTAAGACAAGGGAAAAAGAAAGTAATTACCAGTTTAAATAAGCAGCTTTCTTCTAGCAACATCGAAAACACCTGATTAGCAGCAATAAAATTATTACAAAAGGCAAGAAAAAAGTTTTTCTTTCTTATAATTGTTTCTACTAACAGTTGCAATCACATCACACTACAGTATTTTAAATTAATTTATAAAAGTTGTAACACTGAACTGCATATATAGCCAAGCAAAAAATACTGTTAGCAATCTTTCAATTTCAACGGAAACGCTGCTGAGAATCAAGACAGTAATCCAGGAAAATGCCAAACTTGTGTTTGCTCTCGTGAAACCATGTTCACTGGAAACATCTACAAACACATGCAGGCCACTTATGAAGGACAGGGGCATTTTCCTATCACAGAGAACCCAAGATGTGCTGACTGGGCAAACGAATCTCTAACACATCTAATAGTCCACTCTGTGGGAAAGTCCCAAGAATTTCAAAGGATAATAATGAAGAGAGCACATGTTCTTTCCCAACCTTAACTGTATAAGTTAAAGCCACAAATAATTAAGGCCATCAAAAGAAAGACAAGATTAATTACTCATCAGGAACAAGATTAATCAGATCAACTAATTAATCAGATTAATTAATAAGATTAATAGAGGGGAACCTGACACAACCGGAGGGATACATCCTTATAAACACACATTATGAGCTCAGCCAGGCAAAATAACAATCTCTCTGATTCTGTTGTTCTCTTTGCAAAATGTCAGGAGTAGAAATTGAACAATGGCTCCTAAATCCGGACCCGTTTCAGAGTCACTTGCAAAGATTCTTAAATACAGAGTCTAAGAGTCCCCTTCATCACCCCAATTACAACAGTATCTCCAAGGGATCTGTGTTCAAGGTAACCGCCTGGGCTCTGCATTTCAAACCAAACCAAGTCCTCAGGTGACTCAAGGATTAAATTCACACAACCACTTCTTATCAAAAGATGAAGTGAAGCATCTCCTGTTTGGCAAACACAGCTGTGGGAACTAAATAAACAACAGAGATATTCACAGGCAACACTTCTGATGCCAATAGAATTCGTAACAGCCTACTCATTTAGTAAAATATCACTTATGTGGTTTTTAGTGCTGGTATTTACTACCAACTGGAAAACATACACTGATTCAAGATGTTCTCTTTCTGCCCAAGGAGGATATATACATACATATATAAAATATAGATATTAAATATATAAATATATATTTGAACATATACATATATAAGTATATATAAATATATATCATATATATTTAATAGAGCACAAATACTCCACAGCAAGCGCTCAATCAATATTTGCTGAATTAAACTAGATTGGGCAAACAAATCAGTAATCATCCACACAGTCAAAAGCAAATATTCAAAATAAGTTAAGCATCTGAATGCCTATTATGCTCCAATTTTCTCTTAAAATAAGCACACTGTTGCCATTTTGAGTACACAGTTCCTGAAGTGAGGAGCCGAAACAGACTTTACTTGGGTAACATGCAAGAAAATTATTAACCAAAGGCCGTTTAATGTAAATACCACTTTCTACCAACATTTAATTGGCATAAATTATGCTGACAGAAGCCAATTGTTTTGCTTTTTTCAAGCCAGATTTAATTCATTGCTTTTCTAAAACTTAATTAGCAAGTCCAGAAAGGTAAATGAGGTTGAAGTTTGCATTTATCAGGATAATAAACAACAGACCTTATATTCTGGTGATGCACTCAAACATGTTAATGATCCTTGGAAATATGTGTCTAGAAATATTTCACTGATAAATACATATATCACAATATACTGATATAAATATACTAATTAGAGCCACATGTATATGTTTGCCAAAATTCTACTTTTAAAAATAATGTTCTTGTTCAGGAATAAGCTTATACCCAAGGTTACAATATTCAGTAAAAAATATTCCTAAAGCCTGCCTGTTCACAGCTTTTCACACATTCAATTATTCCTCTGACAGCACAGCACATGGCACAATGAGTATTTACAGAATGTATGAATTTAAACCCGGTGTCATGAATGTCCAGTCAATAACACAAAAATAACCAATTTAAGGTTAAAAGTTTGGAGCCACATGTTATGCATCTATCTCACTCTGCTAGATTTTCAGGATTTTTTCCATTGAGTCCAAATAGGATTTGCAATGATTTGAATAACAACATACCTATTATGGAAGAATTACAAAGAATATGAAACTAAGATCATAAGCCATCCAGTAGATCTTCATATTTAAGACAGCACATTTTACATGAGCTTTGAAAATGCTAATTTGGGGTCTCAGTGATTCCAACTTAATGGGTCTCTGATCAGGGCTTAGAAAGTTTTAAACATTTGAAACAAGCTTCTCTCTGATTCTGATGCAGCTATTATAAGAACCATATTAGAGAAATACTCCCATGTATGAGAAGGGGAAAACTAAACCAAATTTGTTTCTGCACCTGAGCCTTGAATTTAGTTCTTGCTTTCCTGGCAGCCAAGACAAAAAGGAATTAAAGAGGAAGTAACCATCAGCTGATGAGAGGAGGCCTGGCAGTTTGTCAGAGAAGGCCAATAAAGTGCTTCAGATCTTTTTGTAAACAGGCAAAGCATGCACACGGAGGGAAAATAATCCCCTGGCATTAACAAAAAATTACTTCTCAGATGGCACTTCATGTACAGGACTGTAAATAATAAAAATGAAAACTTACTTCCAAGCAATTTGGAAGACTATATAGAAACATCATCAAGTGGGTATGCCTAATTTTATTTTATTTTCTGTATTTATTTCTGAGACATAGAGAGTGTGTATGCACAGGAGAATACATGCCTGCACGCCTGCACCGGGGGGGAGGGGGGCAGAAGGAGGGTGAGAGAGAGAACCCTAAGCACGCTCCACACCCAGTGTGGATGCAGACACCGGATGCAGGGCTCAATCTCAAGACTGTGAGATCATGACCTGAATCAGAGTCAGATTCTCAGCTGCCCGAACCACCCAGACACCCCTAATTTAATGTTAAAGCACAAATACAAACTTTTACATACTGCTGGCAGCCTCCCTGAAGAACAAGAAAGACACACATTCCTTACACTCCACAGTCCCACTCCTAGATAACAGCCGGGACTCAGAAAACTTGTTCGTGTGCACCAGAAGGTGTGTGCAAGACAAGTACCAGTACTACCTGCATTTGCAACAAATCTGAATCATGTTAAATATCAACCATGGAAAATGGATAAACTGTGGTAGGTGCATGTACAATGGAATATCCATAATTACAGAAAAACGAGTAAACCGGAATTATATGTATCCGTATGGATGAACTTCATAAATACAATATTGGGGGGAAAGCCACTTGCAGAAGAAAACACAGTGTGTGATGACATACATGTAAAGGGTAAGAGCATACCCAGTAACTCTGTATGTTCTCACAAACATACCTATGTAGTAAAAATAGAGAGAAATGCCTGGGATGACAACTACAGTCAGAAGGGCAGCTCCTCTAGATGCGGTGGAAAGGAAAAGAATCAGGGAGAACTGTGGGTTCAATAGTATTGGCCATGTTTTATTTCTTTAGTAGAGTGGCAGTTACCTGGGGCATTGTTGTATGTCTGAATTATTTTACAATAAATAAATGAAAATATGAAGGCATACTATCACACCACATTCCAGTAAGGATCTAGGATATAAATGGATGTGGTCCATGAAGATTCCTTTCCAACTGTAAAGGAAGAGAGAATGAGGACAGAAGAAAAGACAGGGAACAGGATCCTTATACTAAAGCAGTGCATCCATAGACCCAGGAATCTCTACACAGCAGATACCTTGCAGCCATTAAAACATGTGAGATTAATCAGCATGCACTGGTAGAGAAACATGTCCCCTACATATCAGGAAATCAAAGCAAGCAGCATAGCAGTAATGTTTAGTATAATACCTTTTACATAAAAGAAGATTTATATACACTTGCACATTTGTGGAAAGTTACACAGAGAACCATTAATAGTTGTTGACCTGGGCAGAAGGCAAAAGTTCCACTCTATACCCTTTATACTGTCAGGCTGTTTTCATAATAAGCATCTACAATTTTTAAATTAACTTTTATAATTAAACAACTGAGCTCTCCAGCAAGGGCTTGGGGAAATGCTTCTCAACCTCAGCTGCACTTCAAAACCATCTGGACGCTTACATAACTCAACTTCTAGGCCCTCGTCCATCTTAAAACCTCTAGGGTCCACGTATCACTATTTTCTAAAAGCTCCATTACAAAAAAGTCCAATGGAGGTACCTGGGTGCCTCAGTGGGTTAAATGTCAGACTCGTGATTTCAGCTCAGGTCATGATCTCAGGGTTGTGAGATCAAGCCCCGTCTGTCTCAGGCTCTGTGCTGGGCTTAGAGCCTGTTTTAGGAATCTCTCTCCCCTTCTTCCTCTACACCTCACCACCCTTGTGTACACACTTGCATTTTCTCTCTCTCTCTCTCTCAGAAAAAAAAAAAAAAGTCTAAGATACATTAAGGGTTCAAACTCATTGTTTTAGATGTTACATGTGCAAATGACAACGTGAGTTATGAAAATTAAAGACACCAATCTTGTACAATGACCCAGAAAAGAAAACCATCAATGTCTACAGGAGGAAGAACTATAGGCTGGGTTAAACGCTTTTTCAAAAAGTAAGCTCTAATACACCGAATCACCTGGGAAGGTTTACCCTCAGAACCCCAATTCCATTCCACTGAGTAGGGAAGAGAAATCTGCCCTGGAAAAAAGTGTTCCCAGACAGTGACCACATAAGCATTTCACTGGACTCCTACAAAACATCTCATTTTGATTGATACTGCCCTTAATTTGAGGTTGTATCTTTGTTACATATTTATTTCAGATGTTTAAAAATATTAATAAGCAGAAGAAAAGAACACTCACCATAATCCCATATCCCTCATGATATTTTAGAATACAAGCCTTCTATTTTGATGATTTTCTCTGCATATATTTACATGTATAATTTCTCATACAAAAGTGGAATCATACTGAATGCCAGGCTTTGTATCCAGCTCTTTTTTTCATGTATTATAACAAGGATATTCTTTCATGTAATACTTCCTCTGGATGGGCCCACCAGGACCAGGTAACTAACTGTAAAATGTATCCCCAAGTAGCTGAAAAAACGGACGTGTGTGAAGGCGTTAATTCAGAGTGAAAACTACTCTGCTGAAATCATCAATTCGGTGTTTGCAAGGTTTAAAGCTTAGTTGGTGCATTATGCAGTGACTGGTGATAAGTCCAGCTCCTCGAGGCTGCTCCTGGTTCATGAGATGAAGGCACACTGTCACGCATGGAACAGAAGAAGCTCACGTTCCATCCGAGCCCCTTCCAGGCCAGCCACTAGCTAGTCTTACTGTTACATACCGTTTCTGACACAATAAAAAGGTTTTTTTGAAGCTGTTTTCTTAAGCAATTTGTTTTTCTAGGCACTGTGAACTATTTTAACTGAACAAGCTTACCTTTGTGGAAACCCCACAACAGTGTTAGTCATTATGTGATAAATATTTTCAGATTCATTGCTGACTCCATTTTAAGACCTCACCCTCATTTTTACTTAAGCTATTTGGAATCTTCTGCAAACCGACACTTAACTCTTTTCTGGAAGATGTCAGGATAAATACAAATGAACGGGCAAGCAAATGAAGACACAGACACAATCACTTCTCCAGCACTGCCAAGATCTCATCGCATTATAATGCCTTGGGCTTCGGTCTCCCTTACCTCATCTGTTTCTGGAGGGCAGGTCAAGAGGTCTCATTTGGCTAGGTATCCCTAACTCCTAGCATCAAACTCTGGTACATGGTAAGGTTTTAAGAAAAACATGTGTCCGGTACCCTAGAGTTTTGGCCTTGTCATTGAGTGAGTGCTCAATATCCCAACAGCCTATAGTTTGTGCTTACAAACACAGAAAGTAATGGCCGTCTTATGATGAGGCCTCCTTGCTGTGCTGCATGTTACCAGTTAAGATCACTTCCAAAATCAGATCCTCCTCCTGAATTTCCCAGTGTTACTGACAAGCACCACCATTCACTCCTCTTGGTCCCCTAGGCTTGATGCCCCCTTGCCTCTAGTTCTTCAACTATCTCTCTTCATCCACTGTAGCTACCAGGGCCCGTCAGTTCTAACCCTGCAATATCTCTCCTCTGTCCTTCATCCACTTCCATGTCTACCAGTCTAATTACGATGCTTAGGATCTCTTCAAGAATTAGATCATGACATCATGCCTTTGTATAGTCTGTCTTTCACAGGGTGGCCAGATGAATCTTCCTGGAACCTCAACTGTAACTGATCACATCACTTCCCTACTCCTACTTCAAGGGCTCCCCACTGCCTGTGGATTTAGCTTCCATGTGCCTGATCTTGACTTAAAGGTCAATTCATTCAACAGCCCTGTTTTATGTATGTGCAAGTAGAGCAAGGTCCAGGTTCAGGGAGGGAAAAGAGAAATGTACAAAACATGAGACTCATCTTCTGGGAACAGGCCACACAATAGCAGAGGCAGACCTGTACAGGAAGAGCTATAAAACTAAAAGTGGTAAGAGCTTTTAAGAAAAGGCAAAATACATGGACGATGGAAGTACAGAGATAAGAAAGATTAATCCTGGCTAGGGATATCAAGGAAGACTTCATGAAGGAGGTGGAATTTTAACAACAACAACAAAAAATTAGAAGTAGTATTTCTGGCGCAGGAAATAGTAAAAACTAAAAAAAAAGACAAATGGGAAAGCACATAATAGCTTCCTGGAATTCAGAAGGAAGTGCTAGGTTAACACATCGGTAGGTGAGGGAAAGAGACAGAAAACAAGACTGAAAAGGTTGCGGTCATCTGGGGGTTCTGGACTGATATGCCCGGAGACCTGTATTCACGGTTAAAGGTTTAGCAGAATGACCTGGTCATAGCTGTGCTCTCAGAGGCACCTCACAGAGGTGTGAAAACTGACTGGAGAGGAAAAAAGGAAGAATGGGAAAGCAGGGGACCATCTGCAATAATATGTAGTAAGAATTGGGGGCAAAGGATTAGACCTGAAGCAGGAAAAAATGCATCAATGGCCAGAGTGTGCCCAGCAATATCCGTAGGGGACAATGCCATCGACTCACACTTATTTTATCTGTTTCTTTCCTGCTGGACTGAGGAGCTTCTGGGTCCCGGTGACACAGTACGCATCTCAAGTTTCAGGGCCAGCCCAGTTAGGCTGTGGTGTGTGGCACCAACAGCTTGTGGACCCACCACTGCCCAAGCTTGGTGAGACTCATCCCAGGTGCCACCCATGTCCTACTAGGTGTTCCTCGGTCAGAACACTGTGTGTCCTCCTCTGCGGTTCTTGCAGCCTCCAACATCAAGTCCATACTCCACTTCCAGCTTTCCTCCAATTCTCCACCTCATCACCTCCTAAACCCAGACACTGGGCACCCTGCCATACTGCCAAATGGCCGGCCAACTCACCTGTGTCCCCGCTCACTTCTCCCCGTGAGCACTCCCTCCCTTTCCTCTCCAGTCCCTCCCCTGCAACCCTCTCCGAAATCGCCTATACATTTCCTTGCCTCCTGTGATACCGCAAGGATTCTCCTGCTTACCGCTCTTACTTCCAGACTCTACCTTCTCGTAATAACAACAGCTCCTTTGAGGTCATACAGTTTGACCATGACATCCTCCCTTTGTCCATGTTGTCAGCTCTTTAACTTCAAATCACTCCCCCTCACTCATCAAAATTGTTAACATTTGGTGTATATTCTCTCCTCTGCCCCAAGAAACCTGCCAGCACTTCTGGAAGCTAAACCAGCCACCACCACCTAGTTCAAGCCTAGATCTCCTCTTAGTCGCTCTCCTCCTCTACTCTACCTTAGCCATCCAGCACCAGGGGCACATCTTGGACTTCAGCAGAGACATGAACTGTTTCACCTCAAGAGCTGCCCATTCTGGCTCACGCAGCACGTCCATCACAACTGCTGTTCCAGCCCCACAGGACTCCAGCCCACCTACCACTGTGCTTTCCCCTGGGCCCTCTTCTTTGTTGATGTTCTATGGTCCATTATTCCCAACATGCGTTTGCCAACCCTAATTTTTTTTTAGATTTGAAGATTTTATTTCTTTATCTGACTGAGAGAGAGAGAGAGAGCGAGAGTGTGAGCAAGCACAAGCAGGGGGAGTAGCAGAGGGAGAGGGAGAAGCAGGTTCTCCACAAAGAAGGGAGCCCAAAGCGGGACTCGATCCTAGCACCCTAGGATCATGACCTGAGCCCAAGGCAGACGCTTAACCGACTAAGCCACCCAGGCTCCCCCACTTGACAACTCTTATATTCCCTCTGCTTTTTCATTCACTTCTCTGGAAAAACTCCATCCTTGGAAGGGCTTGCAAAAAAGGGTGGCACTCTAATTCTATCATTTCTTCTTTGCCTATTAGCTGGGGCGCTTCTATAATGAAAACTTCCTCTCATCACCTGTGTGGGAAGACAGAATTATCTTGATTCTCTCTTTATTTTTCTATTTTCATTCTCCAAAGTGATTAATGATTTTTGTTATTATATGTATCATTATTAGCTTATTCTAATACCCTCCAAGGTAATCAAAGCATTTTTTAAATCATAAATTTGTGGATATAACATATCCCCTTGGATATTCCACTGAAACATGTTCAAGTCTACCATTCACGAACAAAACAAGCCAAATCCCTCACTGGGTCTCTCACTTCCTCCTCCCAGCCAAGCTGCTTGGCCACACCTGTACAGTCTATTTCTTGACCTCCGGCTCACTCCTTTGCCGTCTCCCACCACTCCACCAAAACAGCATTTGCTGGGGCACCTGGGTGGCACAGGTGGTTGGGCATCTGACAATTGGTTTTGGCTCACATCATGATCTCAAGGTCATGAGACTGAGCCCTGCATCGGGCTCCATGCTCAGTGCAGAGTCTGCGTGAGATTCTTTCTCCCTCTGTCCCTGCCACTCATGCTCTTTCTCTCTCATAAAATAAACAAATCTTTTGGGGCGCCTGGGTGGCTCAGTGGGTTAAAGCCTCTGCCTTCGGCTCAGGTCATGATCCCAGGGTCCTGGGGTGGAGCCCCACATTTCATCTGACTGCTCTGGGCTGCTGGCCACTTCCTTTCTCCTTGGAGGAGTCTTCTCCTGACAACATAACATCCTGGTTTTTGTCCTCCTGTTGGTTTTTCTAGCTTAACATCTGACTCATCTATGCTGTTGGCAGTCCTAAGGCTCAGCCTTAGGACACTATTTTCTCTGCTATGCTCTCTACTGAGATGATCTCACTCACACCCAAGACTTTACTTACCACTTATATAAAAATGTCTCACAGCAAATTTATATCATTACCTTTCATCTATCCCTCTGGACTCCATACACAACTGCCTATACGACGGCTCTGTCTCTGCATATTTCTACTTATTACATATAAATAAAGTCAGGATCTATGGAAAAAAGAAAATCACTCTCTTCCAGTAAATGCCAGAACAGAAACTATGGTTGTATTATAGTCCTAATCATATAGTCATATGTCATATACTCATATATGTCATATAGTAGATGCTAAGTTAGTAAGTGTTGGATGAATGAATGAGTGAAAATGAATAAATACCCCAAAATTCCTGAAATTAGCATGGTTTGTCCTTTTTCAGTAGGCTTCTACTTGCTATCACTGAATGTACTTTATATAAAGTATTTAATATAAAGGGCACAGGGCAGTCCCTATACATTGATAAAAAGGTAAAATAAATAAATAAATATATATATATATACATATATATATATATAAAATAAAGTTTAGCTGTTTTTATTATATCATCACTGAATTCATTTTTTATCGGCAAAAACTATTTTCTGATTACCTCTGAATCCATTCCCAAACACTTGCCTAACTCCATGAGGAAAGCTGGACAAAAGCAAATTCTTACTTTCTGTTTCCCTTGCAATTATGGCCAAGAGACATAGGTCTGGTCAGTGAAATATAAATGGAAGTTTTCTAAGAGGCTTCTGAAAAGGTACTGATTTTCTGGAATTAACAAAAAGGTGTATGGGGAACTGTGGCATTCTGTCTTCCTTTTTCTTCATGTGATGTGATGTTCTGGAGTCACAGCAACTATCTTACAACTATGAGGGAAAGGCCAACAAAACTGCAGAACCACTGAAGCAGCAGAAGCAGCAGCCTACCCCAAGCCTTCTCGTTGTATGAGAAAAGTAAATTCTTCTTTTCTTTTCTATTACTTGTATCTAAAAACATCTGACATTCTGCTCACTAACAAGATTCTCTTTCAGACAAACCACCTTACTTTTTTAATCTTTTCTCTTTGTGAATGTTTTAAAATCTTTTTTCTCTTTGTTAAGTTTCTCTGTCCCTCTCCCTAATAATGTAACTGAAATAAAATACCAAGTATATTTACATACGCACAAACACATACATTTTTTTTTTTACAAAACAGAAAATGACAATTTAAAAAGTAAAGAAAGATTCCTTAAATTTCTTATACTGAGTTCATCTACAAATATACAGAGATCAAAATAACATCTGCTTGGTGATATGGCATCAAAAAGAATTTAGGTCTCCTTGCTTTGCTCACTCAGACTAAAAACCAAGCTCTGAGGTAAAGTATTTTCATGTCTACTCAGGTGCATCAATATCAGCATGTGATATATTCTGATGTAATTCCAAAGTCAAGAATCATATAAATATGCAGCTTGACAAGAAATCAAACATTTATACACAAAGCTTAACTACACAATATAGACTATATTTAATTTTTCCAAAAATGTACATGCAAGAAGTATAATACTTAAAGAACTGATAAATCTGAAAAAATAGATTAAACTACGATTAGGATATTTCACCTGTATTCTTAATATGACATGCATTTAGGTTTATAAAGGGTAAGACCTAGTTGGTTGTAGAGAATTTTCTTAAGAGTAAAAAAGAAAAAGAGAGAGAGAATATGAATTAAATTATCTTGGGCCAGTGCCCTTTTCAGTCTGTTTTCAGTCCCCCACCTATAAAACCAGGAGAGTGTGGACTGGTGTTCAGACTGTTCTCTGCACAGCCTATCCAGGCAAGTCTGTAAGCCTTCCACTCTGACTCAGGCAAAGCAGATCTGCTTTTATCTGTTTAAACATTCATCTTTTACATAAGATAAGATTTTCGTTAAAGTAAGAACTCGGTAACTAAAAATAACTTGAAAATTACTGGACAAAATGCTCTCCTTGGTCTCTTCTGATATTAATATTCATGATGAAATGATTTCTTTAAGCTCCTAAGCCTTAAATATTTTAAGAGCAAATCTATTCATCTAAATATGTACACAGAAAGTTCATGTGACAATGTGGGTTTGCTTTATTTTCAGAAATATATTCAAATAGAACTAATGTTTTTACCTTGTGAAAATGCCATCCACAATTCCAATTGTTGCTTCCTCTGCAGGAACGTAGGAGCCAATCTGAGCCATGATAGTAATCAATGCAACTTGTTTTATGTAGGAGCTCTTTCCACCCATGTTTGGTCCAGTGATTATCATTACTCTCTCTGAATCCCCCTAGAAAATTAAAAAGAAATTTCACTTGTTGTACCCAAAGGGCTTTTATGTAATATCTATAATTTATTCCATAAATGAGAATGCATTGGGCAAAAGATGGCTTTCTGGTATTTAAATACATTACTGATGAAGTATCACAAAGGGAAAGAGGACCTCTTTGTCTTCAATCTGAACCATGCTATTGCGGAAGAGTGAATTTTGAGCAATGTACAGGATTGTTTCCACATATGAAAAAGGAAACCAGAAGCAACTAAATGAGGTAACTATTATGGCTTTCTCATTAAACATTCATCAATCTCTTTGTGTGTTTTTAATATTGCTTATATTTAAAATCTGTCAATTTCCATTTATCCATCCTAAAACTGCACACATTATATAGCTAATTGCTCAAGGCCCTAATTTGGGTTGATAGCACAAGAATTTTTTCAGTTATAGATGGATGACTACTGAAGAGGTTTATAATACCAAATTCTAGGTATCAGCTTTATCAGCATTTTTCACTGGCATTTCACCAGAGCATGTAAAGGAGGCAGAAAAGTGGGGGCGCCTGGGTGGCTCAGTGGGTTAAGCCTCTGCCTTTGGCTCAGGTCATGATCTCAGGGTCCTGGGATCAAGCCCTGCATTGGGCTCTCTGCTCAGCAGGGAGCCTGCTTCCCTCTCTCTGCCTCTCTCTCTCTGCCTACTTGTGATCTCTGTCTGTCAAATAAATAAATAAAATCTTAAAAAAAGAAAAAAAAAAGGAGAGGAGAGCCCAGAGTAGTTGAGAAATTTAACTAGACATTTCCAGACTCACTAAAGCCAAGCCGCACTAGAGATCTTGTTATCCCTGTGATTCCTTTATCTTATGGTTACAGGTAGCTTTCACATGTCTCTATTACTTGAAGGAACTTGAGTGAATCTGTCTCTTGGAATGGCAAGAGCTTAGCACAGTGAAAGCAAAGAAAGAAACTGCATGAGTAGAATGATGAAAATAATGATTAAAATAAAATTAATTCTCTGACAGAGATTTAAAAATAATAAGCCTATTATAAATAGTCAAACTTGGGACCTAACCAAATATTTCAAAAATTTAAATAAAACAAACTGCTTTTTTAAATTGGCAAAAACGACATAAGAAATAGATAATCTGAATAATCCTATGTCTATTAAAGAAACTACATCTGTAATTAAGCCCTTCCACAAGACAAACTCCAAACCCAGATGATTTCTCCCGATTCTTGCAAACATATAAGAAATAGCACTTTTCTTACAAAAACTCTTCTACAGAACGGAACAAGGGCAACTCTTACCAAAACACTTCAAAACTCCAACAGAATCTTGATACCAAAAAGCTGACAAGAACATTACAAAAAAGAAAAATTACAGGCCAATTTCATCCACAAAAATATATGTAAAACTCTTTAGGATATTAATAAGCCAATCCAAAGCTATATAAACATTTAGAGTTTTTGAGGAGTATAGGGTTGGTTTAATATTCAAAGACCAATCAATGTAATTTACCACATTAAGAGAATAAAGAAGACAAATCAGAGGATGATCTCCAAGGACACAGAGAAAGCATTTGATAAAATTCAGTATCTACTCATTTAAAAAACAAAAGGCATGAAAAGGAAATAAAAGGTACAATCTTTGGAAAGAAAATAATACATCTGTCATTAATCCTACAGATCATGATTATGTTTCCAGAAAATTTAAAGAAACCTATAAACATTATTATAATCAATAAATGAATTAAGCAAGATCTTTGGATATAAGGTCAGTATTCAGAAGTCAACTTTATTTCTAGACTTTAGCGATAAGTAATTAAAAACAGAGAATTTGGGGTGCCTGGGTGGCTCAGTGGGTTAAGGCCTCTGCCTTCGGCTCGGGTCATGATCTCAGGGGTCCTGGGTTCGAGCCCCGCATCGGGCTCTCTGCTCAGCAGCGAGCCTGCTTCCTCCTCTCTCTCTGCCTGCCTCTCTGCCTACTTGTGATCTCTGTCTGTCAAATAAATAAAAATCTTTAACAAAAAATTAAAAAACAGAAAATTTACTGATATAATTGACCACAATATCAAAAAACCTCAAATACCTAGGAATAAATATAGCAAAATGAGCAAGACAGGGAAACACAAAAGACACAGCAAATTACAAAACATCTCTGAAAGAAACTAAAGAACACCTAATTAAATGAAAGAATATACCATGTTCATGGACTAATAGGCTCAATACTGTAATGCTACAATAAATAAACTACTATGGTTCTGGCACAAAGACCCACAGTGGAATAAAGTAGAAACAGACTGGGGCACCTGGGCGGCTCAGTCAGTTGAGCATCTGACTCTTGGCTTCAGCTCAGGTCATGATCTCCAGATTGTGAGATCGAGCCCTGTGCATAGGCTCTGCACTCAGCGGGGAGTCTGCTTGTCCCTCTCCCTCTGCTCCTCCCCGTGCTCACACTCTCTCTCTCAATGAATAAAATCTTTAAGAAAAAAACCACAGAAACAGATTGATGTGTATACAGTTACTTGATTTATGACAAAGGTGACACTGCAGCACAGTACACAAAGAATGGTCTTTTCAGTAATGGTGTTTGGTCAAAAGCATGTCCATAAAGAAAAATAAGACATCCTGACCCCTAACTTACATCATAAACAAAAATTGGTTTCAGGTACATTACAGCTTTGACAACAACAACAACAACAACAACAAAAACAACAAAAAACAAAACAACACCAAGATTATTAGACAATAATATATGATTTTGGGGGTAGAGAAAGATTCTTTAAGAGATCACAAATCATAACTAGCTATAAAGGAAGATTTAAAAATGGAAGTACATTGGGATTTTATTTATTTATTTATTTGACAGAGAGCACAAGCAGGGAGAACAACAGGCAGAGAGAGAGGGAGAAGCAGGCACCCTGCCAAGCAGGGAGCCCTTTGTGAGACTCCATCCTGGGACTCCAGGATCATGCCCTGAGCCAAAGGCAGTTGCTTAACCAACTGAGCCACCCAGGTGCCCCCATTTGATTAAACACAAAATGAAAAGGTCTAAAATAAAGATGTAGTTCTCCTAGATAGTAAAAACACCAAAACAATGGAAAAATGGGCAGAGAGGACATGAACAGGATATTTATAGAAAGAGAAACACTCAAAGCCGAAAAAATATTCTTAATCAGGGAAAGGAAAAGGAAATTGCAGGATTGTTCAAGGGACCGATAAGCTATTTCTAACATTCAAATGAAGAAAACAGTGAAAATTTTTGAAGGAATAATTTTTAAAAGACACTTTCAGAAAATTCATCATATCATCAAAAGACTTAAGAGTCTACTTATGCAGCATGTTAGAAGTATATGGAGAGCAATTTGGAAAGGCTTAGTAAAGTTAAAGATTCTGTATTACTGGTCTACATGACCCAGCAATTCCTCTTCTAGGAGTCTACCCTAGAAAAATACAGAAGTACTCAGAAAGATATTTATTTATTTATTTATTTATTTTTAAGATATTTATTTTCACTCTAGTACTGTTTGTATTCATAATAGGAAAAAAAAAAGGCAATCTAACTGTTTATCATTAGGAAAATGAAAAGATGTACTTTGTACAATTATGAAAACAATCATTTACAAAACAGCATATGACAGGTTCAGTGTACCATATTTATGTACACTTTAAAAATACACAAATTTGAGGGGTTGGGTGAGGGTGGTGGGGTTACATCATATGTTTAAATAAAGCTTAAATAAAGTTAAAAAAATACACAAAATTATATATTGTTAAAATATAAATAAATAAAAGAATAAAAATATGCATAAGGATAAGTAACATGAGGATAATGGTTATCAGTGAGATAAGCAAGTGAAGGGGGAGGTCTGTAACACTTTATTTACTTTAAATAAATCTAAAGTTCATATCACAAAAGGTCATTCTCTATGATATCTGAGTGAAGGATAAATGGGTGTCTGTTACACTTTTTTCTATACTTTTTCATTTGTTTGAAATATCAGGTAGTTGAAAATTATTTAAATGAATTATCTTAAGATTTCATTATTTATTTCATAAATAATTATCATGAGCCATCAAACAACTCTACAAATCCATTAACATATTTAGGAAAAATTTACACACCTTTCAAATGATATTTCCTTATTTGGACTTCCGGCATACTAACATAAAAATAGAATACTAGAAAAAAACTCCATATACTAGAAAATAAAACATGTAATACAAGGCAGAATAACGTACACAAGGGTTACAATGTGTCATGAGGGGGCCCTGAACGGTGAAGGCGTTGTTGGTGGAGCCTCCTCAAGTGGAATTACCAAACCCAAGGAGCAATGGGGGTGGGTGATGGAAGTGCAGACACAAATTTTTTTAAATAAGTAATTTAGGAAAGCGACGAGGAAAAAAAATAAAAATGTACACCCTTTATCTTGTAGATACCTTATTTCTTCCAATCACTTGAAAGATAAGAGGATTTATACTTATGGCTCAATTAGGTATCTTCTTCAAATGGGAATGAAAAATGTGACAGGGTACTAACAAGTCAAGAGCACTCTGCAGGTCTTCATTTCCTCAATTCTAACATGAGGGGGTTGAATTAAATGATTTGTCATCCTCAAATTCTATGACCCTCTGAAAAGTAACATGTCCAAATTCAGGCATATGACAGAGAGTATGTGGCTCTGGGTTGAACCGAAGAGGGGAGGGTGTGGAATTCACTTACATGAAGTACTTGGGGAAAATGGTACACAGTGACCCCAGTCAGACATGTGGTCCCTTCTGTGGAAGTGGTGTTTCCAGGCTTATCCAGCATCTGAAGATTTCAGACAAGAACTTGGAAGATTTAAGGAGTGAAATGCTTTTCAACTCAACTATCTGTAGGTAATAAAGTGTTGCTTTGCTAATAAGCACTAATACTTATACCTGCAGTAGGAGATAAATTATATACTGGGCACACTCTAGTAAATACTAATGGGGAAAAAAGAGACTGTGATGATTCAAGAGGTATTCTGAGTGCATAAATACCTCTTATCTCCATCTCTACTGCCACCATCCTGGTGGGCCACAGCAGTGGGTCCTGACTAGTCTCTCTGCTTCTCTGCTCACAGATCATTCTCCACATTGCAGTCAGAGTGACCGTCTTAAAAATTAAAACAGAATTTGTCTCCTGCTAAAAACCCTCAAATAGCTTCCCAGTGTACTAATACTAAAGCCCCAACTCCTCACCATGTCCTAAAGACCATACCTGCCTGTGTGGCCTAATCTCCTCCCCAGCTCTACACGTTACCTCAGCACTAGCCTGACTGGATTTATGTTCTTCTTCTACCTGCCAGAAGATGTCAAGCTCATTCCTTCCTTTGCACCTTTCCATAGCTTGTTCCTTCCATCTGGGATGTTCTTCTCTGAGATTAGATCCTTTCTGTCATTCAAGTCCAAACTCAAACGTCTGCTCCAAAGGGAGACCTTTTCTGAGCACTCAATCTACCTTAAGCCCCTCTAACCTGTCATACTCTATTCTGTTAGCCCATTTTATTTTCTTTATACCTTTTATCCCTCTCTGAAATTTCCCTAATTTTCTTGTGTACTTAATACCAATGTCATGCTGGAAAGTAAGTTCCCACTGTTCATCCCCACTGACTACAACAAGGTCTGACAAAAAAGAAGGCACTTAATAAATACTGGTGAAAGCACCACGACAGGGATACTCACCACCCTTACAGATGAAAAAATCATCTGCATTCTCTCTAGAACTTATCAGGAATATGTGACTCCCTTTCCTCTATAGTCCCCAAGATGACAGGGTAAGTGAGGAAATGATCAAGAATCTCCCGTGTGCATCTACCTTCCAGCACAGGTCCTATGTATCAGAGGAACCACAGGTCAGAAGATTCCAGATGTGAAAACCCATTAAATCTACCTGGAAAACCAGTGAGGATGAGTAAGCCACCTTTTTACCCATTCTGGAGCCTATTGAATTTCCTGGGGATGCATTCAACTGGACAGCCTAGACAGGGTCCACACCTGTGCCAGGCACGGAGCACGATGCCGCACACAGAGCAAGTTCTCAAGAAGACACAAAGGGGGCACCTGAGTGGTTCAGTCGGGTGGACATCTGGCTTCAGCTCAGGTCATGATCCCAGGGTCCTGGGATCGAGCCACGCATTGGGCTCCCTGGTCAGCAGGAGCCTGCTTCACCCTCTCCCTCTGTGCTCTCACTCCCAAATAAATAAATAAAATCTTAAAAAAAAAAAAAAGAAAAGAAAACACAGATGGATGGACGGATGAATGACACTAAACCAACACTGAAGTATTGTACCAAGGGAACTGTTTCTGGACAGCACCTATGGCCTGGCCTGAATAAACCTTTGGGGAAGCTAGAGTTCAATCTGAGTTTCTGCCTTAGTACTGGTGATGTCTATCTGGACAGCACCAGTCAATAAAACCTTAGTATTTTGTATCAAGAATCAAACACTGAATTTAAACCAGTAAGTTTTGAGATAACTAATCAATTTCCACAATTAATGCTGCCTTCTGTGGAAAGAAAAGAGAAGTGGAGATGAAAACTAGAAGGCAAATGTTAAGGTATCATAAGAAAATCACAGCTAGCACGTGCCACGGGTAACTGTGCTAATGACTGGGTAGGCATCACCTCATTCTGTTCTCACAATGGCCTCACAGGGTCATACAAGTACTAATACATTCCCATGTTACAGGTGAGGAAACAGGCCTGGGGAGTCTAAGGACCTTGCCCAGTAACGTGGAGCTACCAAGTAGTTGAATGGGGATGGTAAGCGAAGATCATCCCCTGACAGATGTCTCATAGAGGCTCCCTGCTCAATGACAGGGAGTCACAGTCACTGCCAGATAGAAGGGCTGCTTTAGCACAGGGCCAGCAACCCTGGGTCTGTTATTGGGTACACTACAATGACGGTCAGTCAGAATGCCCCTGAAGTCAGGAGATGCATGCACCGCAAAAATAAAATAAAATGAAAGAAAACAATAAAATTGTCACATGTTAATTTCAAAGACTTGGGCATCAGTTAATTTTCTACAAGAAAGGTTTCCTTCCTTGACAGGTACAGATATTGACATCGATCTTCAAAAAAGACTCATGGTAGAACTATTTTTATAATAGTTGCAGACTGCTGAAAAAGTTTGGCAGTTTCAAAGTGTTTTATTCCCTGAAAATGTCAATCAATAACAGGTTAGAGTGAGAAACTCCCTAGTGAAAGCCTCCTCCAGAGAAGCTCTGAGCCAAATCCTTGCACTTTTAACCCAAGGGGAACTACAAACAGAAAGGGGGATAATGAGGTTGGAGAGGAGCACAGACTGTACGCTGACATGCTAAGGAAAGAGTCCAGATCCTTCTGATGCCTGGATGCTGTCCAATTTACATTCCACAGAGAGCTTGTTGTTACTCAACCTAATCGCCTCATTCTGTGGATGAAGAAACTGAAAAGTACAGTGGTCTATCCAAGATGATAATAAAATAACAGCTAACCAAGATATGAATTTACTCCTCCAATCAACTCTCCCACTACCTCTGTGTACTAACAAGTGGTATGTGATGAGTTTTAAAAACAGAACAAAGAAAGTGCTAGGATAAAAGAAATTATTTCTAACCAGAGTAATGGTAAACGCTCTGAGAAGGCAGTAACATCTTTTCAGTCATGAGGGATGAGTAAGAGTTCCACCAATGGAGATGAGTTATAGACAGGAAGACAGGAGAAGGAACATTCTGGGCAGAGATAGCAATACAGGTCAGAACACTTTAAAAAGTAAGCAGTTATGGGACGCCTGAGTGGCTCAGTTGGTTAAGCGGCTGCCTTCAGCTCAGGTCATGATCCCAGCGTCCTGGGATTGAGTCCCACATCGGGCTCCTTGCTCAGCAGGGAGCCTGCTTCTCCTTCTGCCTCTGCTCGCTCACTCTCTCTCCCTCTCTCTCTGACAAATAAATAAATAAAATCTTAAAAAAAAAACTATTATAAAAAGTAAGCAGTTATCATACAAAATATCCTTTTTTATCTTACTGTGTCAGAAGCAGGAAGAAATGGGCACCAGGAAAAGAAGTAACAAAAAACAATGTAAAAAATGCCATTGGTGTTTCCTCAATTTTTTAACAATGTGATCCCATGATCATCCTATGTGAAAAATATATTTATAGCAATATCAATGTGAATAATCCAGGCACAGAATTAAATTAAACCTAATACTCAGACATATTTTTATGGGATGCATTACTGTTAGTCTATCTGGTAATTAGATACAAAGAGTCAACAGCTTATGAATATAAATACAATGAGTCTTACTTTTATATAGCCAAACTAAGCATTTATGGGATAGCTAGAAGACTCTGGGAGAATGGAGGAAATGGGAAGCTGGTGATCCTTGGTCCCCTCTTGTACTCCTCATCTTTACCAGTTTCCAGCATCATTCATGTAATAAATATGTGAGTATCTACTGCGTGCCACACAGTGCCAGGCACTGAGTGCTTAAAGCCCCTTCTCGATCTCAGGAGAAGGGACTGTGACCAGGGTTCCAGTGTCCACCTAGACCCACTCCACAAGAGCTGGGCTGTGGACTTCCCTTGGGCCACAAAAATCTACCAGGTTCAAGTACTTCCTGGGAAACTTCCTGCTTTGCACATTCAACTCATTTTCTTCCCTTCCACAAATCGAGAAGCTGTCAACCACAATTTTCCCACTTTCTCTTCCAATAAGGGGAATTTATATTATTTACATTAAAAACAAAAAACAGGGGTCCTAGATGGCCTAGTCAGTTAAGTGTCTGCCTTCAGCTCAGGTCATGACCCCAAGCTCCTGGGATTGAGCCCCATATAAATAAATAAATAACATGTATTTATCAATCAATCAATCAATCAATCTTCACAAACAAAAACCACAAAATCAAACTCCGACTTTAGTCACTATCAAAAATCCATCCATTAAAGTCATTTGGTTTAATAAGTTAAGAGTCCTGAGATGGTAGCGGATTGCAGTAGTGTTTCCCAAGCAGGATGTCTTGGCACACTATGTCTTGGTCTGCCTCATGTGTTACAGGGATGCTAAGAAGCCGACTTCCTAATCGTCAAGGTGGCAGGTACGGCTGAGGTAGCCAGAGCCCTAGGCCAACCTCTTTGGCTCTAAGCAAACTTCTCCTTTTCCTTTCATTGCAGTGTATCGCCAAACTCCTCCTATCATTTTCTTTTCTTTCTCTCTCTCTCCTCTCTCTCTTTTTTTAAAGATTTTATTTATTTGACAGAAAGAGAGCAAGTGAGCACAAGCAGGGGGAGCATTAGAAGTGGGGGAGAGGGGCACCTGGGTGGCTCGGTGGGTTAAAGCCTCTGCCTTCGGCTCGGGTCATGATCCCAGGGTTCTGGGATCGAGCCCCGCATGGGGCTCTCTGCTCAGCGGGGAGCCTGCTTCCTCCTCTCTTTCTCTCTCTCTCTGCCTCTCTGCCTACTTGTGATCTCTGTCAAATAAATAAATAAAATCTTCAAAAAAAAAAAAAAAAAGAAGAAGAAGAAGTGGGGGAGAAGCAGGCTCCCTGCCAGGGAGCCTGACACAGGGCTCAATCTCAGGACCCTGAGACCATGATCCGAGTAGAAGGCAGATGCTTACCTACTGAGCTACCCAGGTGCCCCAAATTCTCATCATTTTCAAGGTGTGCTGCAAAGTGAAAACAGTTGAAAAGCACTGGCTTGCCCTAGAACACTGTTGTTTTGGGAGAGGGCTCAAGATCATTCAATTTGGGTAACCTCTGGCATGTCAACTCTCCCTTTCTGAGCCTTGTTTCTTCATAAGTAAGAAGAAATGGTTACAATAAATGACTCCTATTTTCCCCTCTAGTTCTACAGTATAATTAGTCAGTAAATTGTGATATTCCCCATATAACATCCTGAAACATAACATCTTATTTTGGGGGGGGAAGGCAAAAGTTTAAAGTGAGATTTAAAGACTGTTCAAGGCTTGTGGCTATTTCTTGTTTATTTACCATATATGATCAGGTGCCTGCTAAGTGTGAGAGAACTGTGACTGACAGTGGGATCACAACTAACCCAGAGAAAGCCCATTCTGTTCTTGTGAAACTCACAGTGCACTGGGAACCACAGACAGAGGCAGTTATAATTTATCGGTTTAGTGCTAAAATGGGAAGAAATATGAGTGTTACGGGTAAGCGATGGGGTACCCAACCCAGCACTGGTTAGGAAAGGCTCGGTGCAGACAGTGACATCCAAGACAAGACTTCAAGAACAGCAGGAGCTAGAGGGTGGGGTAGGGTGGGCTGTGGGTGTGTGTGAGGCAGGAGTGGATGGTACGGGGAAAGATGACATTCTAGGCAGAGGGAATACCATCTGCCAAGTACCAGAAGCACAATAACTTGGGAACTATATGGCTGGAATTTCAAGCATGCTTTCAAATGGGAGAGTGTTAGGACAGGTTAGGAAAAGCCCTGTGGCTGCAGAATGCAGAAATGAGCTGGAGAGAGGCAAGATGGAGGTGGGAGATCTCACGCGGCTGAGTCTACAAACACTCAGATTATGTAGTGAATCAGGGAAGGAAACAAAGAGAGGATTTAAAAGAGTATTCCTTTCAATTCTGCTTGGGGAAGTCCAACTGAGGTTTCCTAGAAGATGTGAAAGAGCCAGGTCCCACAGGATAGAAAGGAATATACAGCAGCATCTGGTTATCATTATAACAAGTGTGATCTTCAGATTAAACTATATCTCTAAATTCTGAAAATAAGGTAGGGTAAATAT
The DNA here is from genome assembly GCA_003697995.1 of Taxidea taxus jeffersonii. NCBI lineage: Eukaryota > Metazoa > Chordata > Mammalia > Carnivora > Mustelidae > Taxidea > Taxidea taxus. The sequence continues at coordinate 104,814 of ML105792.1, forward strand.
GTTTAAAAGTTTCTTAAAAAGTTTGGGGTATGGGGCGCCTGGGTGGCTCAGTGGGTTAAGCCTCTGCCTTCAGCTCAGGTCATCATCTCAGGGTCCTGGGATTGAGCCCCCCTGTTGGGCTCCCTGCTCAGTGGGGAGCCTGCTTCTCCCTCACCCTCTGCTGCTCCCCCTGCTTGTGCTCTCTCTCACTCTTACTGCTTGTAATACATAGCCTTAAATTTTAATAAATTTATTAAATAAATAATAATCTAATAAATAAATAATAAATAAACTTATATTTATTAATATATATTATATATAATAAATCATTTCTCTAATAAATAAATAGCCTTAAATTTTAAAAAAAGTTTTCATTTATACCTACTTTCAGTGAAACTACGCCTTCAGTGTTAGTGCCTGAGAGGGCCTTTTCATCAGTCTTCTTTACATTTTCATGTAATTTCCCTGACAGATTCAGAATCAAAACTGCTGTACATACGTCATGATCATTCTAAAATCTGTAACTCCAGCTCAGACCCCTCTCCTGGTCTTTTCATATCCATCAATCCACGTTCCCATCCCATAGAGGATCTCTACCCAGTGTCCCCCAAACACCTCAAAGTTCATAGTTCCTCTCTATTTAATCCTTTGCTATATTCTTGCATTCTAGAAAAGCTAATATATAGCAGGTCAAGAAGATGTTAGTCTCTTAGAGACCATTTAGATATCCTCTACTTTGAAATGCCTGCTCATTTAAAGCCAATTTTTCTACCATGTAACCTGTTAGTTCCTTCAGGGCCTTAGTAACTATTCTATTACTATTAATTTAATTGGGTATGTCTCCCACCAGATTAGGGAGGTATTCTCTTTCTTCTGTGTAATTTGATCTCAAGCACAATACTGACATAAAATGTGTCAAAATCTCTAAGAACAAAATATTCATAAAATAATGCTAATAAAAATACAGAGTAAATGCCAGATTACGAAATGTGAAAAGAAGAGTATTCTTAAAACTGGGAGCAGAAAAGTAGGCAGAAAGTTGGCTTGTTCAGAAGGACTATAATAAGTTCACATAACACATAAGCCAGAAAAGTACACTTATAATCACATGTACAAAAGACCATTTCTTAAAATTACATGATTATCAAAAGCAACAATGTCATTTGACTTTCAGGAAATTATTTTCAGGCTATATTTTATAATTAACACCTATAAAATATTTTAAATTGAGTTTTACATAGTAAGTTCTTTTTCAACACTATCCCTATATATAAATTTATACCCTGTTAAATAGAATGCACTTCACCATAGCAACAGTTCTATATCAACTCCTACTCAAGTTAGAAAAAGCATATGTAAAAGAAATGAATATTCTGGAATATTCTGAAGTGCCTACTGGAAAAAAATCACTCCATTTATTTTGTAAAAAATTAAATATAAAAGTTTAATGTTTCCTTAAAACATCCTTATAATTAGGAAAAGGCTAGTTTAGTTTCTCAAATCTTGCTTTATTAAACAGTGTAATACATTTTTAAAAGAAAGCAAAAGACAGAAAAAATAATGAAAAAGCAAAGGAAAAAATAAACCAACGTCAAGAATAACACACTTGAGATTGAGCTGGTGGGCATGCTAGGGGAGGGGAACAGTAACAGGAAATAATGTTCAAGTGATTAATCAGTAAAATATAAACCAAGGTATTAAATGTTGCAACTATATTACTTTCTCAAGAAAGCTATACCCCACTGGTATTGTGAGAACTGAAAAAGAAATTCACATAGCCTTCCTTTGAAGGTCAATAAAGCATCAAGAAGTGTTAACTTGAGGGGCGCCTGGGTGGCTCAGTGGGTTAAAGCCTCTGCCTTCGGCTCAGGTCATGATCCCAGGGTCCTGGGATCGAGCCCTGCATTGGGCTCTCTGCTCAGCGGGGAGCCTGCTTCCTCCTCTCTCTGCCTGCCTCTCTGCCTGCTTATGATCTCTGTCTATCAAATAAAGAAATAAAATCTTTGAAAAAAAAAAAAAGAAGTGTTAACTTGGCTTGATAAGTTAAGTCAATTACAAATTCCCTAATGAGAATGAATAAGTTTATAGACCTTGGGGATCAGGTTATACACTACCAACAAATCTATGTGCTGCATCCAAATGTAATATTAACTAAATGTAACTGAAAGCATTTCCTTTCACTCACCACAGCTGTGGCCAGCCAGATTCACCACGTGCACACCTTTGTCGCCCTTGCTCACAGCCCAAGAGGGAGTACTCTGTTATGTTCTCAACTCCCTTGCTGTTCTGGGCTTCCTTTCTCTGACCTAATTTCTAGCTGCTGCTCTATATCCCAATTCTCCCACTGACCCAAAGTCCCAAATCCTTCTATGTTTCTAATATCCTTGCTTACCATTTCTTTTAAATAGGCTTAAACTGAAACCTGGCTATTGTTCTTCATTTGGAGGCTGAGCTTTCTGCCACTTCGTACCACACATATCCCAGAATTCAGAAGTTCCTTCTTAGGTGTTTCTTTAGAACATGACCACCCCCTCTGCTTGTCCTCACTTCAGGTATCGACAAACTTCCAGGTCGCCAGTCTCCATCCCTGACACCTAGAACACTGTCGGCTTCCCCTCCAAATGCTGATGTTTTCTTAGATGATTTCAACATGTACGTGGGTGGCTTTTTCCCAGACTCTGTTCCTTGATTTCCTCATCTCCAAAGACCTTCTCCGGTTCTGCTACTCATCTTCCATAGCCATACCTAGGACTTGCCACCTCCAGAAGAGAACTACCTCTGAAATCCTAAAGTTGGGCATTCAGTCTCTGATACAACGACCTCTCTCCCTTAGCTCCTCCCTATGTACTAATTCTCCGATCTCACCACCAGATTATTTCACTTGATGTTGACAAAGATGCTCTTACCTTAACCAAACTCTAGTCTTGAGCCCTCTTCTCCACTAGGCTTCAGCCTCGCCCTATAAAAACTCACACTTTCAACATAAATGATTTTGTTTACTCCACCCACTAAGAATCCAGAGTCAACACCAGCATCGTTTCTACCCTTCATGGCCATGTTCTTAGGATGATCCCAAACTCATTTTAAGTTCCTATCTGAAAAAGTAGAAGACTGGCAGGAAAATTTATGGCTCGTTCCAGCCAAAACCTGACAACAGGCACAAAGGCCCCTGAACTTCCTCTTAGAGCAATGACTTCAGAAAGCTTACAGTTATAAATCCTGTTTCTTCTCTGTTGACGTATAACTCTTCTACAACCTAGAAGAGGCGAGCCATCTCTGAAATACAAACATTCTAGAAGATAACTCTCCCTTTCCTTCTACTCCCTGTGTGAGGGCATATGCTCCAGATGCCAGTCAGTAAACCCAGACGGGTTTCACATTAACCAATCCCCTTTCCTGCTTTTTATAATTTCAACTCCCTTGAATCTGCAAGATACCCCTCCACTCCCACCCTATTCCTCCCCCCCAGTCCCTCATTCTCCCTTTAAAACACCCAGTCACCTCTGCACAAACTGAAGTTGAGTTCAGTTCACACTGCAATTACATTACTGAATAAAATCTACAATTACACCACTTCAATTAGCGTACGGCTATATCTTTGACAATGTAACTCTATGTAACACAAACACACACACACACACACACACACACACTCCATCCCACAAGTTTGTTATTTTTCACAGCTTCAAACATTCTGTTGCCGGTATTCTCATTCCCTTAAGGAAAAAAAAAATCAAAATTCCTTAATATGGCAATGAGCAAATTGGCCTCTTCCTTATATCTGAACCCTTCTTTACACTCTATGCTCCACATCACTCACCATCTTTCACTTCCCTGAATTCACCCTGCTCTGCCTCACTCGCAGCCTCCGCCACACTGGTTCCTGGACTCGGTATACTGCTCTCCACTTCCCTGGCCTACATTGACTCCCTCTTCAATTAGTATCTTATCCCCAAGAAATTCTCCTCGAGGCTCCCTCTACACTAAGTTAGGCTGACCTTGCTACATGCTCCCAGGACAATGTGGTTTCCTATATCGTGTATTATAATAGCCTGGCTACCTTCTTGCTTAATCACAGCACCTTAAAGCAAGGAATAGTTCTGTCTTGCTTACCACTCTCTGTCCTAATACTTGTTTCACTACCTGAAACTAAATAGGAATACAGTAAGTATATGTTAAATGAATAAATGTTTAGGATCATTAATGTTCTGTGAGAGAACGTTAGCCCATGTGACAAAGTTCTCATCACTGAAATCAACTGAGGTGTCTCCAATTCTTTTGCAGAACATTTTAAAATACTGAAAGACAGGACAAACATATAGCATTAAACACTACTAGAAATCTGCAAAAACTCTGGTATGATTCCACCCTATTAGCATATTTGGGCTTTTTTTTTTTTTTAAGATTTTATTTATTTATTTGACAGAGATCCCAGGTAGGCAGAGAGAGAGAGAGGAGGAAGAAGGCTCCCTGCTGAGCAGAGAGCCCGATGCGGGGCTTGATCCCAGGACCCTGAGATCATGACCTGAGCCGAAGGCAGCGGCTTTAACCCACTGAGCCACCCAGGCGTCCCTATTTGGGCATTTATAAATAAAAACTATGTATAGGGGTTACCTAGGATAACTAATTAAGACTAACCCTTTAGTTGCTAAATCTTTCCATTTAATCTCTCATTGGAAATGACACCAACTCCATACTTGGTGCTGAATATAAAACTACAGCCCAAGATTACTATATTTAACGCCAAAGTTAAATCCTGAGTAAATTACAAAAATACTTATTTTGTATTTAAAAATCTGGATCAGTGTTATCACCTTTTACTTGTTTACTGGCATCATGTGGTACTTACTGATAAATTCGTACTGTTGGGAACATACTGATCCTGTTCTCCCAGCAACATGTCAATCACAGGGTGCCGACCATTTTTAATCGCAATTTTCCTCTCCTCCTGCAGAGTTGGTCTGCCAAAAGAAGCATGTTTCAATTTACTAGGCATGAAAACTCTCTTTTTGAAAAATCTCTAAGTTCTAGCATAAGAAATAATGTTAGACTTTAAGTAAACACACACCCAAAATAAGGCTTTGAGTAATAAAAGCTAAATTTTAACTATAAAATAAAAATTGAGAGGACAGCTATTATAATAATAGTGCTCAAAGCACAAACTTTAGCAGAGTCTTACAACAGCTCCACTGCTGAAGTCTACTTTACAAGTTCTTGTTTTCCCTACTATTCTCTAAGATCAACATTTTCATTACTAGAAGTTACAGTTCAGATTACTGCCATGCAAATCAATTTCAGTAATAAGCATAATAAAGGAAGTCACTGAAAATTATTTCCAGATTTAATTATTACATTAGTAGAAATTATATTATGTGTTGGACTTGGAGACCTTAAATTTTCATATTCTGTTTAAGTGAAACATCTTTCTATGGTCTTTAGTATCTTTCACTTTTTTTGATACAAAATTTTTTTTTTTTACCTTGCTGGTCTTCCTTTTTAAGCTTTTATATTTTTCTGTTTTTATCTATAGTTTTATTTATTTTTCAAAGCTCCTGTGAGCACTGCCCTCCCCTCATTCTCCTCCCCAGAGATTACCACTAAGATCAGTGTGGTGTCTACCCTTCCCAACTTTCTTCTCTGCATTTAGGTTTTTACACACTCACTGATTGCACTGATTTGTGATTCCTTAAAAAAGAACAGCTAAACAGGGCGCCTGGGTGGCTTAGTGGGTTAAGCCTCTGCCTTCGGCTCAGTTCATGATCTCAGGGTTCTGGGATTGAGGCCTTTGTCGGGCTCTCCGCTCAGCAGGGAGCCCGCTTCCCCCATCTCTCTGCCTGTCACTATGCCTATTTGTGATCTCTCTCTGTCAAATAAATGAATAAAATCTTTAAAAAAAACAAAAACAAAAATAGCAAAACAAATCAGGATCATACAGTAATATATTATTCCACAACTACATTTTCCCCTTCACATTCAATATACTTTTTAAAAAAATAGGTTTCACCATTTACCAATGGACTCTTTTATTTTTTTTAATACTTTCAAGTCATTTTACACAAAATTTGCAGAAGTGGCAACAAAGGGGTAGTAAAAACAAAACAAAACAAAAAAACTCCCAAGACAAATTTTAGTGAGAACTTAAACAGAGCAAATCTCAAATTTTTATTCCACACTTTCCTGGTCTTAGAGGCAATATACTTGGAATGGGCAACATACTCTCAAAGTAATTAATTGCTCCTCAGCTGTCATGCATGCACCTGGAACACAGTCATTCATAAATACTAATTCTAGATTTCTATACATTCCTAAAATGTTCTAGCTTATCATAACTTTGGGTTCTTTTCCTACTTGCATTGACAAAAATGCAATACTTGGATTTTTTAAAATATTTAAAGCTTATCATTTTGTTGAGGAGAGGACAGCCATGTTCTTTGTTCCACAAATGCAAAACATTTTCAATTTTATATTTATAAATACCAAACTAGAGTAACCAATCCAATCAACACTTTTATTTCACATCATCTATTTACTTTTAATCCCCTGCCTTCAACACTTGTACACATACAAACGGTATCAGGTAAACCTTAGTGCATAGACATCACAAAGGACAAAGGAACCACTACATGTCAGGATGGTTCAGGTTCTCATCAGCAAATGTTGCATGATGTGTGATGCCTGTGGAGTAACTAACTGGAGAAAAACACATTCCATTTTGTCCTTAGAAATACATTATTCACACACTGATTCCTAAGCTTGGGAAAATTCACCTAGGCTACTGTCACCTGAACACTTATGATCTGAGATTTTGTTTACACAAGAAATTTCATCATCATCGGTAGTATCTAGAGCACTGTTATCTTTCTCTTCACATTCCTCTTTGGATTAAACTAATAATTGTGAGCTGTCTTCTTACTTTTCTCGTCTTTGCTATTATGGGTGAAAAACTTAAAAATTCGGAATTCTCAACTCTGCTCAGTGAAAGTTAGAAGCAGCAGTTATAATGTGTAAAAGATAATTATTACATCTATAGAAATTAATTACTATAACTGTTGTAGTTAGACTACAACAGTGCTATTTCTAGTCTTTTACAACTTCCTGAAGAACGATGCAGTACTTTGGGCAATACAATTAGAACAAGGAAGGATAGTGTGGTAGTGATTTTTATCTTACCTTTGTATCGTCATTCTCTAGTTTTCTTACATTTAGCCTTTTTAGTAGAACTAATTGATAAATAATAACAAATTAATTCTTTTTTTTTTAAGATTTTTATTCATTTATTTGACAGTGAGAGAGAGACAGTGAGAGGGGGAACACAAGCAGGGGGAGTGGGAGAGAGAGAAGCAGGCTCCCCGCTGAGGAGGGAGACCGATATGGGGCTCGATCCCAGACTCCGGGATCATGACCCAAGCTGAGGGCAGACACTTAACGACTGAGCCACCCAGGCACCCCTAACAAAGTAATTCTTGAATGGTGAAAGAGCAAGGTGCTCCAGATACGGAAAAGATAAAAATCATTAAAGATCCCAAAGTACATGTCAGATTTATAAAAGGGTCTGATAGACCCATATGGTAAATGCAAAACAGAATTTTATTCTCCTTTAAAGAAAAATGTGAAATTTCTCTTTGTTCTTTAAAAGAACTTTAAGAAATTTAAAAAGTGAAATTAGGTCCAATGGAACCTGATGGGATGCTATACTTAAGATTTAGGATCATTTCTTTTCAGATCTTCAGTATTCTTTTGAAGCTGCTGCACAGATAATTCAGTTGTTCTCCACTGTCGAACATTTACACTATGTCTAGATTTCCACTGCTATAAACAATACCGCAATCAATCTTACATTTATGTCCACTGGCACATGGACAAATGCTTCTCTAAGCCAGAGTAAATTCCTGAAGTGTACTTCTAAGTCAGAGGGTAAGCATATTTTTTATTTTAACATACAGAAATATTATATCAATTTAACTTCCCACCAGCAGGATATGAAACTTGACTTGTTTTTTCATACCTTCACCTAAAGTAGTTGTTATCACATTTTCTAATTTCCAACAATGTGTTGGGTGAACAGTGTTCTTGAACTTTGTTAACTAGCACTCATCGATTACTAAGTGCTTTGACTCAGAACTTTCACATATAAGCACATTGCTGACCTTACTCGTAACACTTAGAAACATTATTTCCCTAAATACTTAAAACCTTTTCCTTAAATATATTTGGCTAACAAAACCCCAAGAATGTACACTCACATTTCTCAAAGAAAACAACTAAAGTATCTTCTGAGTAAATAATTTAAAATTATCCATTGGAAAAAGACTTTTAAAATTATGGGAAAAGGGGCACCTGGGTGGCTCAGTGGGTTAAGACTCTGCATTCGGCTTGGGTCATGGTCTCAGGGTCCTGGGATCGAGCCCCACATCAGGCTCTCTGCTCAGCAGGGAGCCTGCTTCTCCTCCTCTCTCTGCCTGCCTCTCTGCCTACTTGTGATCTCTCTCTGTGAAATAAATAAATAAAATCTTTAAAAAAATGACGGGAAAAGAACTTTTTGGATTTCAAAATGTTTAATTCTAAAGATAGGATTTTTTATTTAGGTGCATTATAAATTTACTATAAAAAATGAAAGCATCTGCAAGTAATATCAGTTTTAAAATAAAATCTCAGGTGCTTTGCCAAGTGAAATCAATAGATTATTATTCATGACACTGATATGATTTCCCAGGAAGGTTTTCACTTTAGAATAAAATTTTGAGTGATTTGTTCTGCTCTAAAATCTACACTGACTTACTCTGTTGCTATCAAAATTATATAATGACAAAACACTTCCTGGTGGAATACGAAGCAAATCATAATCTGGAGAGAGGAGATGATGGCACGAGAATCGGATAGTTATAGCAAGAAGGATATGAAAATCATATTATGATATGGCATTTAAGAAGAGCTGAGGAAGTTTGGATGCTGCCTGGAAAGAATGAAACCTTAAACTTGAACAAATTTATTTTATATTTTTGAAACTGCATCTTTCCCCTTTAAATGCCTCAAGGAAAGAGAACGTAATTAGTAAAACAATATAACATCCAGAATAAAAAATGGATAGAAAGACTTAGAATAAGAACTTCTGCCTCAAAGTTAGGCTATAGTGAATAAAAGGTCCAAAGAGCATTTAGGAAGAAAAGATTGCAATTACAAAGCCAAAGTATTGATTTGAACTAAGTGCAATAGCTCAAATGCACTAAAATCTTTAAACAAGCTGGAAATCTAAGGGGGGAAAAAGATACAAATTTCAGATACTTAATCACTAGCTTAAAATGAATTTTAGTGAAAAGTTTCCTATTTTATGGCTATTTACACTCAATTTTATTTCTGCTGAAAAAATAAAAAAGAGAAGTTGATTATATTCCTTGAACATTATAGCATGATTTTTTCATTTGAAAATATTCAGGTGGATTTTTCTTAATATATAGTACTCAAGTTGGAAAGTATTTTAGCATGTGAAATATTTCCTAAGAGAATACGTCATTTGGAAGGAAAATATGTCTCCTGAAGACAAATGGGAAAATTAGATAAAGTATAGAAAATAGCAACCTGATGGTACCTGATAACTAACAAGAAAGCAAGGAATTGGGGCATTTGGGTGGCTCAGTCAGTTAAATACCTGCCTTCGGCTCAGGCCATGATCTCAGGTCCTGTGATCAAGCTCCACATGGGCAGAAGGGAGCCTGCTTCTCCCTGTCCCTCTGCCTTTCCCCTCCGCTGTGCTGGTGCACTCTCTCTTTCTCTAAGTAAATAAATAAAACCTTGAAAGAAAGAAGGAAAGAAAGAAAGGAAGGAAGGAAGGAAGGAAGGAAGGAAGGAAGGAAGGAAGGAAG
>ML105792.1:114662-142782 GCA_003697995.1 Taxidea taxus jeffersonii
AAGGAAGGAAGGAAGGAAGGAAGGAAGGAAGGAAGGAAGGAAGGAAGGAAGGAAGGAAGAGAGCTAGGAAGAAGGAATTAGAGAGCTAGGACCTGGGGCAGGACCAAGACCCGGGAGTGTGTCTGTTGATTCCTGAGGGAACAACTGAGAGAGAGCACTGTGAACAGCTTGGTTCTGGCCTGAGACACCAAATGGCTGCACACCAGACAGAGAAACATATGTGAAATAATAATGACAGCCTTTGAATCTTTGAGTCACCTCAAGACCTGATATGGATTAAGTGATGCCCGATTATTACTGGTGTCTTAAGATGCTGCTAGAAGCAAATATGACTCTTACAGGTGAAATATAGTATCAAATTATTTCTATAATGACTCTGCAAATACAATGCTCATAATATAATCAAAACAATGAGAATTCAAAAACATCTAAGAATGGAAAGGAACAAACACAACAGGCAAAAGAAACAGACCCACACGGACTCCAGATATTTGAATTATCAGACACAGATTTTAAGATAACGATGCTTATCATGTTCAAAGAGACAGATAAAATTAAGAACTGGCAAGAACTAAAAATGATTTTTAAAGAATAAATTATTATGGGTATGAAAGATTCTAACAACTCTTAAGTTTAGATATTTTTATTAAAGACAATTTCTAAAATACTTAATTCTTTCTCTTTTTGAATAAATATCTTTGAATAATATTATCTGCTATTTACTAATACTTGCCAACTGTCTGGCTCTGCTTAGAAGTTTAATATAGCTTTATCTCATTTAATTAGTACAACATCTCTAAGAGATAGGTATTCTGTTAATACAGAAACTGAGGATAAGACAAGTTAAGTAACTTATTTAATTAAGGTCAGCTATCAAATAACCAAGCTATTATTCTAACCCTTGCCTGTCTGATCCAAAGTCTACACTCTGAAGGATATGCCTAAAACAGAGTTCAAATTTTACTTTCACAAATTATTATTCTCTTAATTGGGAAAATGCCCATATAAGAGGAAGCCCCGAAATGAAAAATCTAGGACCAAACTTGTATATGGTAGATACCCAAAATGTTTGTTAAATCTCTGATGAGTCTACAAATTAATCATAGTTTTATAGTATTTTCACTCCTCAGAGATTCTGCCAAAACTACATCTCAATAAAGAATACCTATAACTGTAAGATTTATGCCACTTACTATTTCATAACTTTAATTCTTACAATTTTATATATGAATACTTGAGATTTAAATCAGAGTACACAATTAGTGACAGAGGGTGGGCCAGAACCAAACCTTCTGATATCAAAGCTAGATTCTGGTTATTATAATGCACTGAAAATTATGTATTACTTTAAATTACATATTATGTGTAATATATATGTATGTTTAGGTTTACAGATATATACACACATACAGATATGAAAACTTAAATCTGATGTAATATAAACCACATACCCATAGACATGGTTCTTCTGTTCTCACTAGCTGCTCTAGCAACAGCAGATGGCAAAAGGCCACTTGAAAAAGTGTAAGAAGAGATAAACCAGGCATAAGTATTTTTCAGTGGAAAGAGCTTTGCATGAAAACATACACCAAGTGTACAGATTGTAGCTGATCCTTTGCTTAATTCACAAATAGAATCCATTAGGAAATGTTAGCTTCATAAACCTTGTGCACCAAGTAATAAGTCCTACAAAGACCACAGTACGTAAGGAAGACCACAGACTGTGTGTCCTACAAAGACACACAGTATGTCTGTAGGAGGAAGACAGACTCTCATTCTTCCAAAACTTGTTTCAACTAGAGTATATTTACAGATCTCATTTTTATGGAAGATAAACTGCACAAAATTTTCAAAGCCTTTTGATGTGAAAAGAAACTGAGTAATAATGAAGACACAAAGAGCCTATTTTAAACAAAACCATTGTGTACGGCACAGTAGATCACCCCATACATAAATGGACAGCAAAACAAAATGAAACAAAACAGCAAACTAAGTACATTTTTGTCTAAAACTGGGGTAGCCAATTCCTGTAACTCTTCTCCCATAAATAAATAAATGCTTTACAATAAACAATCTTTTAACATCCACTCTGGGTATTTTGCTAGGTATAAAGAACACTTAAATGTTAAGAAAAAACGAAACCGTATTTGGCACAAACTAGAGAGAACATGAAAGAAGTATGAACAGCAGAACATATCCTCTCAAACATAATGAACTCTGTATGCCAAAGCACTGATAAGCAGAATCACTTCTATATTCTCTTTTTAGAAAGCCAGTGAGTTAAATATTCCCTTAAATTTCCTTTAGTATATGAAAAAATAGACTTCATGCTACAGAGTGAATGTTGTGTTCTCCCCAAAATTCGTATGTACCTAATGTGACGGTATCGGGGGTCAGGCCTTTATAAGGTGATTAGTTCATAAGGGCAGAGCCCTTGTGAATGGGCTAGTGGTTTTATAAAAGAGCCCACAGAGAGCCAGACCCCAATAAGCCAATGCTCTCCAGACCCACAGAGCCACCAGCACAAAATTCTAGTCTGGGAGAGCCACAGGAGGGAGGCCAGGCACAGAGCATCAGCAGCCGTGGGGCCACCACAAAGAACCACCTCAGCAGCGGGGTCAGGCACAGGACCACCAAAGGGGCAAAACGGCCTAGAGCTCTGGGGGCCCAACCTTTGACCCGCAAAACTACGGTAACAGGACTGCTGCCCCAATGGGTCTGGAAGGTGGGAATACCTACCCAGTGGGCCTGGAAAGCAGAGCAAAGAACCAAAGATGTGGCTCAAGCTTAAGGTTTTAAACTTAAGAGCAATTTGATAGCAACAGAGACACTGTCTCAAAATGGACCACACATTGAGTCTCATCCATCTGATTTAGTTGGCATTTAAAGGAGACTTATAATTATAAAGTGAAACATATTACAAAGTGTTCAAGTCAAAGCTAACAAATGAAAGGATTACACCTTTAAAAAAATGTCACCCAGATAAGCTTAAAAATTGAAATATATAACATTCACCTCTACATTACTGTGAACATCTGCTTTCATTGTACTCAATGATAGAGCAAGCAAGAAAGGGATTTGTTAATTTTAAATCAAGCTATATGTGTATGACATTCAGCTTTACCAAGGGTCCAACATATTTGCATATATTAATATTTAATAATAAAAATACTAAAATTAATAGAATAATGCCATCTGATCTAAAGCACTGAAAAAGAGGGAGGAGTTAAAAAATACATTACCTGCAGTAATCTCCTTGTTTAGCGACCTTGGCCAGGGAGAAAATGCAGTCAACAGTTGCTAGGTGATGTACTGCTTTACACAAGGAGTGATAATGTTCGCTGAAATTCCTACAGAGGCGACAACAAAGAGGTGAACACACCAATTTCTTGGACCTGTATAAACTGCTCAATATGGGATCACTTTAGTAGCTAAGATGAGCATCAACAAAATAACCAAGGATGGTACTTACTCTGGATGACTTCTCAGTTTAATGTAGTAACTTGATTCCTGAGGCTCCTTTTGTTTCATTTGGATAGAGTTACATATATTTACAATAGCTTCTATATAAAGATGTCTGCTTCTAATACTGTACTGCACATTTCATTTGACCATGACATGTCAACTAGATTCAATGAACACAAATGTCGTGGTCATTTTCACTCAGCTTAAATAACATGAACTACCCAGATGGGTCAGCTTGCCTTTGTGCTTCTCCTTCATAGCATCATCCAAATTAGGATTAACAGTTTCAGTATTTTTCTCTCACACCAAACTGGAAGGTTCTCAATGTTGGGGTCCACCTTTGTCTGATTTTTCCTATCATTATTAGCACAAACAGCTAGTTGGTAACTTTTTGGTATGCAGGAGACGCAATAAATTTTGTTAAAAGCAAGAAAATAAAGTACTTTTTTTCAGTGATCTTCAGTTATCTTATTAATAATGCATACACAAATTAAATTTTAGATTAAAAAAATGATCAGTGCCTCAAATCTTTGGCTAATTAAATAGCTTGTGATCTAAAGGCTTAAAGACTTTTATTGAAAGACTTATTCAGAAGAAATATAGGAATGTAGACAAGTGCTTTCCCTTTTATTTTTTTTTTACTTAAATTATTCCATTATTTTTTTTTCTTCTTTTTTTTTTTTTTTTTTTTTAAGATTTATTTACTTTGGAGAATGTGACAGCCCAAGGAGAGGCAGGAGGGGCAGGGAGAGAGAGAAAGAATCTCAAGCAGACTCCCCATTGAGCACGGAGCCTGATGCAGGGCTTAAGCTAATGACCCTGAGATCATGACCTGAGCCGAAACCAAGAGTCAGACGTCCAACCAACTGTGCCACCCAGGCACCCCAGATTATTCCGTTATTTCATACCACAGGTATCCTCCTCAAAGAAGATTCCCCCCAAAATAGATTATTAGGTTGAATTCTTCTCTTAAGAATGATTTCTCTGTTGTACTATGGGTTTCAGAAACTTTGAGATATAATCTGCTTCTTAAATCCAGAAGTTTTAGAATGCTTCCTACCTTGAAGAGGATATCCAGGTTAATTTACTATGCGATCAGTTATTCTTATATTATCACTATATTGATTTTTTAGAATCTGTAATATGATTTTTCTAGTAATATTACAATAAGGTATTCCATGTAAATAACTCTTCCAGATAACAGAAACAACATTTAAGTACCCAGTCATATTTTTGGGTTAACTTTATGAATTGGGAAATATATTTATAGCATATTTTACACTTTCATATCTGAATAGTTAGAACATAATAAATATAATTTACCTATTTCTCACTGAATTAAGGTTCATTTAAACAAGCAAGAATCCCATGAACAGTATTAAGAGTCTGTGGAAAATCCTGAACACAAAGGAGACTGGCCCCTGGCATCAGATAAGCAATGCTCAGTTGCCACCTTAAAAATGAAGATGCCACATTTTGAAGACACCACATGCTACATGGACCTTACACTTCTGTGTGACTGCCCAGTGATCATGCCTTTTCATTCCTGGGTAGACTTCAGTTTTACATCTGACCACTGGTTTATGTGTTGGACTGTGTTGTCTTCTGCCCCCGTTCTAGCCCTTCCTATCCTGGCACTCTGTTTTGCCAGAGAGCAGCCATATTTGATGTCTCTGCTCTTGCCTCTCTGGAATATGAGTATCAAAGTATCTTTGGCACTAAATACCTGTCGTTTTTTCCTTCACTATCATGCACTGCTTCTCAGCTCTTATCCAGGCCACCAAGACCCTAATTTGCTATTATCTAGGAGCCTTAGCTTTAGGGTAACTGTCCCTCGTGATAGTCTAGTGTCCAAGATTGAAATGAGTGACATAGCTCTCAGTGAGCTCTATTTCAGTTAAAAAAAAAAAAAATAAGGAAAAATAAGGCAGAGAGATAAGGTAATTATTTTGGTATAGACAATAATGTTCTTTCTCATGTCAATTATATAAATAAGACGTGAATAAAATGAAATACTATCGTAAACCTTTAACATCATTATCATAACCTAGAAAGTCTTGATGGACTTCTTGATCTTTCTCCATTTGCTACACTTTCCCAAATTTCAAAAAGATTACCCATACCTAGAAAAATAACAAGCTAGGGGCACCTGGGTGGCTCAGTGGGTTAAGCCTCTGCCTTCGGCTCAGGTAATGATCTCAGGGTCCTAGGATCAAGCCCCGCATCAGGCTCTCTGCTCAGCAGGAAGCCTGATACCCCCACCCCCGCCTGCCTCTCTGCCTACTTGTGATGTCTCTCTCTCTCTGTCAAATAAATAAATAAAATCATTTAAAAAAAGAAAAGAAAAATAACAAGATAAAAAATGGGCAATTCAAATAACAATCTGATAAGACTGGGTTTATGTCACAACATGTAACTTTATCACTAAGTCACCAACCAACTTAAAGATGCAGCCAAAATACTATGATTTAATCTCGGGTCAAAAGATATTGCCACAAGGGGCGCCTGCGTGGCTCAGTGGGTTAAAGCTTCTGCCTTCGGCTCAGGTCATGATCCCAGGGTCCTGGGATCGAGCCCTGCATCAGGCTCTCTGCTCAGCGGGGAGCCTGCTTCCTCCTCTCTCTCTCTGCCTACTTGTGATCTCTGTCTGTCATATAAATAAATAAAAATTAAAAAAAAAAAGAATTAAAAAAAAAAGATATTGCCACATCCATTGGAAAAATTAAGATTAAGATACTTGGGTTTTAAAGCTGTTGGGACAGTCTACCATCAGATGTTGCCCAATGATATCTGAAACCAACAAAGAAGGAAAGTATTTTATTTTTTATTTGCAAATTTATTTCTTTTTTTTATATAAGCTTTTTTATTCAAACATATAATGTAACCCCACCACCCTCTCCCAACCCCTCTTCCCCCCCACCCCCTCAGTTTGTTTTATGACATTAAGAGTCTCTTGCAAATTTATTTCTAAAATATTTAACTACTGCATGAGAGACATTCTAATTCAATTTTTTAAAAATCTCCAATTGAGAAGATTATTCAACATCCATAGTCTATCTTCTAGGAATACAGAAGGGACACATTTTTTAAGAGGAAACTCCATTTAGAGTTTTGTACAACCTTCATTTCTTGCAATATTTTGATCAAAAGTAATATGATTATTGCATAACAGTTAGTAGCTCAGTAAGAGACAAATACATGTGTATAGCTGGTATTCAATCCTCTGATGTCAGGTTCACTGAGGTTAATCATTTTTTAAAATGACATCATAGTCATACCATCTGGCACCTTAATAAATATTGTACATAACAATCAATGTTGTTTCTAAGTGGGGGCTTTAGCTGCAAAAGCTCTAGCAAAAATTCAGCCAATATTCTTTTTTTTAGATAAAAACATTAATGTATTTTTCCTATTTTAAAAGTAATGTAAAGGGACGCCTGGGTGGCTCAGTTGGTTAAGCGGCTGCCTTCGGCTCAGGTCATGATCCCAGCGTCCTGGGATCGAGTCCCACATCGGGCTCCTTGCTCAGCAGTGAGCCTGCTTCTCCCTCTGCCTGCCACTCGGTTTGCCTGTGCTTGCTCCTGCACTCTCTCTCTATCTGACAAATAAATAAATAAAATCTTTATTAAAAAAAAAGTAATGTAAGTACATTAAAGACACTTTTGATATCATGTATTTGCAAAATAAATTAAAATCTCCAGTAACCTCACCATATGAAGACATTTCTCCAAGAAAGATATATAAATGACCAATAAGCATATTGATAATACAATAATGGCATATATCTTTTAAGATAAAAAGATTTAGGGGCACCCTGCATGGCTTAGAAGGTTGAGCATCCAACTCTTGCTTTTGGCTCAGGGTCATGAGATCAAGTTCCACATGGGGCTCTGCATTCTGTGGGGAGTCTGCCTGGAAATTCTCTCCCTCAGCTCCTTCCCCAACTTGTGCATGCATGTGCACTCTCTCTCAAATAATCTTTTAAAAAGGATAAAAAGATCTGTATGCTGTGCATGTATGTGAATTTACAAAGAACTGCATCACCCTTCAATACTGTTTTTCATCCTTTCTTCATTTGGCAATACAACATGAGTATCATATTCTTCTGGGATGTTGTATTTAATGGCACCTTGCTCAAAGGGGTGGTATGATGAAAGCTGAATTCTCCTGGGTTAATTTGGTAGAAGCAAAGAGCTGACAGAGGAAGAATGGTACACAGAAATAGTGGGGTGCTAGAAGAGAACAGAGAAGGGGCAAATCAAAGACACATTTCAAAGGGAAAAGACAAATAGGAATTTGATAAAAGATAAAGGGACAAAAAGGAAGAAAGAATCAAGGATAATGCCAGTTTTTGGCCTAAGAGATCGGAACATTCTTAAGTCTAGAATAATGACAATGAGAACATAAACCACATCTGTAAAATCTTGTATATTATGAAGAGAGTGAATATGTATCATCTCACCAAATTCCAGGACCCTAGAATGTGGCCCTTGAAGTCTGAAAGGACTAATTTTCATGTCTCAGTCATCCTGCTGTTCCTCCTCCTCCCCCTCCTCAGCACCCCTCCCTCCTCCTCCCTCCTTCTCCCTCTTTTTTTTTTTTTTTAAGTAATCTCTGCACCCAGCATGGGGCTCAAACTCACAGCCTCAAGATCAAGAGTAGCACACTCTACCAACTGAGCCAGCCAGGAAGCTCTCAGTAATATTTCTAAGAGGAAAACCAGGAGAACTTGAGACTCAAAGGCCCTAAAGACCCTTAAAATGGGAAACTGAAAGTGAATTGAAAAAGGAACTGAATATACCAAGTTTCTATCCCTGGGTCCAAGACTCTGAGCTAAGATAACCTCAGAAGACTCAGGATAAGTAAATTAGAATGTGTTTCTAATGTTATAATTCAAGACTCTTCTGGGCAGGGGGGAAAGGTACCAACTACCTCTTAAGAACTGTCACGTAATATCTTCTTTTTCACTTGCTAGACTAGTTACTTAGCTCCCTGGAGAACCTCACTTAGTATTTACTCTTTAAGTTTTTTGTTTTTTTTTTTAAGATTTTTTTTTTTTTTTTTTTTGTCAGATAGAGAGCACAGGAGCGAGCACAGGCAGACAGAGTGGCAGGCAGAGGCAGAGGGAGAAGCAGGCTCACTGCTGAGCAAGGAGCCCGATGTGGGACTCGATCCCAGGATGCTGGGATCATGACCTGAGCCGAAGGCAGCCGCTTAACCAACTGAGCCACCCAGGCATCCCATACTCTTTAAGTTTTTAAAGAGAATGACTATCAAAGAGATTTCTGTTTAGAGTGATGCCTATAGGTTCACCAAAGGCAAGCTCTATAGCCTCATGGTAAAGGGCACAAGTTACCACCAGACACCCTGCATTGAATCTTGGCTCCAACCCAATGTAGGCAACTTCTTATTTCTGTATCTCAGTTTATTCATTTGTTAATTGGGGATGATAATATTTCAGTCCCAGAGATCTTGGGAGGAATAAGGGCCTAATATACCTGAAGTGCTTAGATGAGTGGCTCATAGCTAAGGACTCATGAAAGACAACTGTATACCTCTCTTCCCAACTTCAGTCCAGCAGCAACTTCAAATCAACCACAGTAGGAGTATTTACACTATAGAAGCCAGCAAACACCACAAACACTACTGCTCTTCCAAAGAACTGGCTGTTAGCCACATGCAGAAAAATGAAATTGGACCATTTCCTTACACCACACACGAAAATAGACTCAAAATGGATGAAGGACCTCAACGTGAGAAAGGAATCCATCAAAATCCTTAACACAGGCAGCAACCTCTTTGACCTCAGCCTCAGCAACTTCTTCCTAGGAACAACGCCAAAGGCAAAGGAAGCAAGGGAAAAAATGAACTACTGGGACTTCATCAAGATCAAAAGCTTTTGCACAACAAAGGAAACAGTCAACAAAACCAAAAGACAACTGACAGAGTGGGAGAAGATATTTGCCAACGACATATCAGATAAAGGGCTAGTATCCAAAATCTACAAAGAGCTTAGCAAACTCAACACCCAAAGAACAAATAATCCAATCAAGAAATGGGCAGAGGACATGAACAGACATTTCTGCAAAGAAGACATCCAGATGGCCAACAGACACATGAAAAAGTGCTCCACATCACTGGGCATCAGGGAAATACAAATCAAAACCACAATGAGATACCACCTCACACCAGTCAGAATGGCTAAAATGAACAAGTCAGGAAATGACAGATGCTGGCGAGGATGTGGAGAAAGGGGAACCCTCCTACACTGGGTGGGAATGCAAGCTGGTGCAACCACTCTGGAAAACAGCATGGAGGTTCCTCAAAAAATTGAAAATAGAGCTACCTTATGACCCAGCAATTGCACTACTGGGTATTCACCCTAAAGATACAAACGTAGTGATCCAAAGGGGCACGTGTACCCGAATGTTTATAGCAGCAATGTCCACAATAGCCAAATTATGGAAAGAACCTAGATGTCCATCAACAGATGAATGGATAAAGAAGAGGTGGTATATATATACAATGGAATACTATGCAGCCATCAAAAGAAGTGAAATCTTACCATTTGCGACAACATGGATGGAACTAGAGTGTATTATGCTCAACGAAATAAGTCAACTGGAGAAAGACAACTATCACATGATCTCCCTGATATGAGGAAGTGGAGATGAAATGGGGGTGGGGGTTAAGGTGGTAGGAAAAGAAAAAATGAAACAAGATGGGATCAGGAGGGAGACAAACCAAAAGAGACTCTTAATGTCATAAAACAAACTGAGGGGGGTGTGGAGGAGAGGGGTTGGGAGAGGGTGGTGGGGTTACATTGTATGTTTAAATAAAAAAAAGCTTAAAAAAAAAAACTGGCTGTTAACCTTTTTTTTACCAGTACAACAATTACCAGTACAAACATGTCAATATGAACACATAACTATTAATAAGTCCAGATATGAAACATTCCTAGAAGCAATGGCAAGGACACTTAAAAAAAATCTCATAAAAAACCAAAAAGGTGGAGCTCTTGGGTGGCTCCGTTAGTTAAATGTCTGCCTTTGGCTCATTTCATGATCCCAAAGTCCTGGGATCGAGCCCCTCATTGGGCTCCCTGCTCAGTGTGGAGTCTGATTCTCCCTCTGGCCCTCCCCCCAGCTCATGCTCCCTCTAATAAATAAATAAAATCTTAAAAAAAAAAAAGGTGGGGGACTATTCTAGATTCAACCACAAAAGAAACATAACAACAAAATGTGACATGTGAAAGTTGAATAGCGCATTCATTTAAAAATGTGGGGGATAGAATTAACTCAATATTCCTTAAATTAATAATTTTTCTTAGATGTGATAATGGTCTTAAGATTATATAGTAGCATGTCCTTAGTTTTAGATGTATGCTTAATTAAGTATTTAGGGGTGAAGTGTTATAATGCCTAAACTGTACTTCAAATTGGTTCAGGAAAAAAGTGTATGAGAGAGATATATGTGGCAAATGTTAAAACTTGATAAATCTAGGTGAAGAGTATATAGGTATTTATTTCAAATTTCCCAGATTTAAAGTTCTTTAAGATGAAAAGTTACAAAGAAGATATTCAGGATGTAAAAAAATAAAAAATATTAAATGGATATAATAAAAACAAAACTAACCCATTCTTTTCCAACTATGAAAATGTTAAGCCTTTTTATAAGTAAAGGAAGTCCAAGGTGGCATTTCAAAAAGGGACTCTACCAAACATCCTTAGCAACTAAATATTAGTACAGTAACAATAAACTATATTTAATCTCTCATTAAAGATTAAGATGAGCTTACATTTCAGTGGATTAAAAATAAAATCAGAGAACACATGTACTCAACTATTTTATGGCAGGTCACAAGCAGTAATCTCTACTTTTCTTTTTGATGGAAAGATTTTCCGGTCTATTTCTTATAGCAAAAAGTCAGATTATATTTTTCATTGTAAACTCACTCTAGAAAATCAAGCCATTCAGCACTGCAGTCAAGGACTAGCTGCTCCCGGAGCTGATTCAGATGTCTGTAATTTTCTACAATAAAAGGAGAGTGAAAACGGCTCACAGCTTTTGTGCTAGAAGAGGGGAAGAAACATAAATAGGAAATCAAGGTTACTAAGGAATCATTAATGCCATCACTTCAGAAAATTAAAGTAGTTATTTATTGTTCTCTGATGAACCTTGAAAGTAAATAGCTGTAAACACAGAACATTCTCTAATTATGGTGCTGAACTCTATTGATTCCAAAGACCTCTGTTGTAAATAAAGTACTTGGAGTTCATAGGACTTTGTTCAGGAGCTCTGAAATGCATTTCAAATTATATCCATATGGCAAAGTCAAAGTTTAGAATTTCCATTTCACAAGCAGAAAGCTTTTTTCTTTGAATTATACTAAATGAAAATGCTTGCTTATTAAAAAAAAAATCAGAAGCAAGGAAGTCTTGACAAAGCTAGATACACTGATCAAAGTCCTACTATTCTTTGTTTTATATTTTTCTGTAGAATTAATGTATTTCAGTGAAAACAGAAAAATATAAAGAATTACAAAGAACAGTAATGCATTAATTCAGGAGGCAATCAAAGAAGAAGAAATTTCATGATCTAACTGTAGATTCACAGTGGCCCCAGATGGGAACAAATAGGATGTGCTCCTCTCGTGGGCCTGTGCATCGTCTCTGGTTCTTCATCAAGAAGGTAGAGCACAACAGGGGATGCCATGGGTTCCCAGTTAAAAAAATATGTACCAAGGCTCTAACACTAACCACTTACTTGCTACTTCTGCGACCTTAGGCAAATATAAGTGACCTTTTCTAAACATCCCTTTCCTCATCTATAAAATGGGAATAATGATAGGATCTACCTCATAGTACTTTTGAGAGAATAAGATGGTGCTTAGCACAGTATCTATGTCCTATGTCCTTAGTTCCCAGTGTTAAGAGTTGTTCTGTGGAAGTGGTGACTGCTACTGCTGTTGATGTTACTATTTCAATTGGACTTTTGAGAAGAGATCAGGGTTGAATGATAGGTAGGTGATGAAAGAGGGTAATTACTGTTCTTTGTTTGCTCCCCAACTCCTGTCACAATTATGTTTAATTTGGCCAGTTACTGTACTAGGAGTGAGACTTTCATATTCAAAATCTGACTAATATTCTAGCCTATCCTTGTCAAGTTTATGATAGTCAAATGACAAATAAAAATAATAATGAACCTCCCTCAAACCACCTTATTTATTCATTCAATTTACATCATTGAATGTTCAAAGGATGTTGATACTGATTTATCTTTTCCGTGTTGCTTCTGAAATGTCATCTAGATTTCTATGCAAACATATTCATCATAGCTTTCTCTTCTGACAAAATTCATCTAGCGAAACATTTCAGTCTCTTAGATAATTAGATGTACAAATTTAAATAATTTCTCTTCATAAAACATACTTCGATTCATGAGCTGTAGGATAGGACAAAGTAGATAAAGGAAAGAAACCTATGAAGAGAGAAAAAAGCCTCTAAAATCAACAATATTAAAAATCTCAGCTACTGGGGCGCCTGGGTGGCTCAGTGGGTTAAAGCCTCTGCCTTCGGCTCAGGTCATGATCTCAGGGTCCTGGGATCGAGCCCCGCATCGGGCTCTCTGCTCAGCGGGGAACCTGCTTCCTCCTCTCTCTCTGCCTGCCTCTCTGCCTGCTTGTGATCTCTCTCTCTGTGTCAAATAAATAAATAAAATCTTAAAAAAAAAAAAAAAAATCTCAGCTACAGCTTCCAGGAACACAGGAGAAAAAAAACCCAAAAACCAGAGAAACAGTGGTAACAGAGCTAAAGAAACCCATGACTGTGCCTTTAGAATCCTTTGATAATGGCAATGGATACTCGTTTTTTCCTTCTAATTAAATTATAATCATTTACACATGTTAAAATTTTCTTCCATCCTTAACAGAGTTCCTTCATATAAACAACTAGCTACTATACTAGTCCCTCCTCTGCTTACTTAGGCAAATGTAACATTTTCATCTCAAGTTCATGCAAGCATGTAAGTAACAGCAATAAATACTTCACAACGATTACTACTCACAGGAGTATATACTTTGCTAATACCACTTCCGAAATGAGTCCCCTTTGAGAGATTAATGCTAATCAAGGAGAAAAGGAGTCTCAATGTGGTTCGCTAATTCTGTTTTTTATTAATTTGTTTTCATCAATTCATGATATAACTTACAAAAAAGAAGTCATAAAGAAGTATTATAATTATGTGCCATGGAAAGCATCAAGAATAAAGAAATGCAGAGCTCAGTGAGGTAGAAAATGAAATTTCAGCTTCCTAAAAGAAATTTCAGGTATAGCACTCATCAGGAAGGAAATTCAAGCAATCAAATAATCTTATAATTGAAGATTCTCCAATATTTTCTTTCATGTGTTTAAAGTGTACTCTGAGGTATAAGAATAAAATGGTAATGTACAAAACAGGAAAACAAATGTATACAAACAAGATACTCTTGGGAAAAAGTATTTTTAAACCAATGATAAAAAGAATTTAAAATAATTATTTTTTCGGTGAAAAGTTCCATAAGAAAACCAAAGGGAAAGAAACACTTTTTATGTCAAGGAGGTGGTTATCCTCATTCCAGTAATGTACAGATATACAAATGTCATTATAATTCACATTAATAAGGAAAAAATGTAATTTTAAACCCACCTTCCAACCTTAACCCAATCAGCTGGTATACAAGATACAGCAGAATTCTTTATTTCAACCATAAACTAAAAGAAATACAAATAAAAGTTAGATATTTAAATGATTAACCATTATTAAAGCTTTCTCAAAATTGTGCTATAAGTTTAGTAAATACTATTCTAAACATTCAAAATAAATCCAGTATTGTTAATAGGAAAGTTCATATATGTCCATACAACCAAATACCACTAATTAGGGTTGCAATACTTGGGATAAAGTACAATGCGTACTGAGCAAAAGTTTGTAATAAGCATATAACTTGGCACTTTAATGTTTATAACATTGTCATGGCCATTACCAGTGGTGATTTTTCTTTTTTTAACAGCCTCCTTTCATTTATTAGTACCACTTAAGAATTCTATTACTCGGTAATGAGCCTGAAGTTCTATGTGCATACAATTTTAAATATCAATTATGATGTGCTATACCAGTTT
Organism: Taxidea taxus jeffersonii; assembly: GCA_003697995.1. NCBI lineage: Eukaryota > Metazoa > Chordata > Mammalia > Carnivora > Mustelidae > Taxidea > Taxidea taxus. The sequence goes on from ML105792.1 coordinate 129,287, forward strand.
CATATGTGGCCCATCCCCTATTCTGAACAGAAGAGGACTTATTGTCATAGTTTTTATCCACAGAACCCAAGGTCCCTAAGAGTATCCTCATGAAAAAGCACTGATTTCTTCAGCTATTAAGGGAAGAAGAGATTTCTTCCCATGAGAGTTTTCTTAAAGTGTACACTTCTGTGAACCATATCTTTATAGAGCTGTGTTCTGCAAGCAAGCTTTTCTGAAATCAATCAGGAAGCAAGTGAAATCAACTGCGTCTATCATGCCTTTCCTTTTTAGCATTATTTGTGTATCATCTCTTCTTCCTGCTCACTCTCTTATATCACTGTAATGAAATTCAGTGTTTCATTTAAATGAATAAAGACACACACACTTATTTTATAGTGGAGGAAACCCAGAAGCTCTGTGGCTACCACTAAGTTTGAGATGGTCACAGGAACTTTTTTACATATACCAGTTTTATAGCATTTCTGGTATTTATAATATAAATATATATGCATAAATATAATGATATGCATATTATTAATAATATTGGTCTATCTTTGAGTTTATTTTTCTATATAGTTTTTACACTAATTGTAAAACAGAGATTATTGGTTAAATTTAAGAATTTTCATCCTTAGAAAAAATTTTGGGACTCATGTCTTCTTGTATAGAGAGGAATTAATACAATTTTAAATCTGCCCCACCCAGTTAAACAGTGAAGAGTCAAGACTCTAAAAGAGCTCCCTTCGATTACAAAAACTGAGGAAAAACCCACCAGATAAATATCATTGACAAGAAAGATAAAAGCACATTAAGACCATGCTAATAAATTCTGCTTAAACATTATTTGTAAATGTCCGGCAAGAAAGGCATGTTGATCTTTTTATCAAATAATTCTGGGAAGAGCTATGCCTGCAGCAAACAGCAAAATGCAGGGCCACAGTGGCTCATGAATACTCAGCAAGGACACATCTAGATCCACAAAAACGAACACAGAGCTCCACAGGAGTTACTGTGTAGAGAAGGCAGAAATGTGGAAAAGAAGCTAAAACTGCCTCAGTGGGATCACTGGGTGCCAGGTAGGCTGGCTTACTTCATTTGCCCTAACATTGCAGCACAGGGGACTGGATTCAAATCTGTGCCTTAGAAACATCACAGATCACTTCTAGTCACCGCCCTTTAGAGCAGGCTGGGGAAGGTTTGGACCATAACGGTTCAATCTGTAAGGACTTTAAGGACAGCAGCTCCTCAAAGAAGCCATATGCAGAGCCAATACTCGATAGAAAAGAGAGTTAAGAGTCAGGAAGGCCCCATGGACCTCCTGCTTGTTACACCCCTGGGGTTACTTCTTCAAGTTGGTGCTGGTCCTGTGTGTCCTCCTCGTCTCAGCTGGGTTTCTCTTTAAAATTGTCATCTACTAGCAGGTTTTTTGTTTTTTGTTTTTCTCTTCCACACTGCCTAAGGAAAAGGAAATTTTTTTTGCTTCTTTTTACAAACATTCTAAGAATGAGCAGACAAGGCCTTTTAAATCTTTTATTGCTACAGAAAAGGAAACTACATTTAGAAATTGTGTATTTCTGAAATCTTAGAGAATTCTCATAGCACCCTTCCCTGCTCTATAGTTCCTGACTTTGTTTCTTAGGTGCTGATGCAAGAAGTATGCCTTGATTTGTTCTAGCAATTTCTCATATACTGCTGGGATCCAATTCTATCCTGGTTAAAACATGTCAGATATTGTTACTCAAACTGCACCCTGTTGTATCACTAGGCTCGCGTCATTGCTAAGTTTGCTTAATTCACTTCAGAAACAGCTCTCTGTTTTCTCCAATACCACACTTACCCCATTCCTACTCTCCCTCTTTTCTTTCTTCTCTCTCAAAAATTTTCCAAATATTTTTTCTTTGGAAGTAAGATTTAATAGAGAATGCTTTTCACATCTTAAACACACTAAGCAGAATTTGGATATCTTGCATGCTGTAAATTAATAAAAATTTTTCTAAAAAATTTTCCCCCAATATTTTTTTCTTTCTTTTTTTAAATTAATTTTTAAAAATTTTTTATAAACATATAATGTATTATTAGCCCCAGGGGTACAGTTCTGTGAATCACCAGGTTTACACACTTCACAGCACTCACCATAGCACATACCCTCCCCAATGTCCATAACCCCACTGCCCTCTCCCTACTCCCTTCCCCGCCCCCAGCAACACTCTGTCGTTTGTTTTGTGAGATTAAGAGTCTCTTTTGGTTTGTCTTCCTCCCGATCCCATCTTGTTTCATTTATTCTTTCCTATCTCCTTAACCCCCATCCCCGTTGCATCTCCACTTCCTCATATCAGGGAGATCATATGATAGTTGTCTTTCTCCAATTGACTTATTTTGCTAAGCATAATACCCTCCAGTTCCATCCACGTCATCTCCCCCAATATTTCTTCCCTTTTCCTTAAGAATACTACTACTTACCGATACTACCTCAAATCTAAATACCACTCCATATTTGATTCAAGGTTAAAAAATGAATCTCTATATACACAAAATATGAGAAAAACTATCACAGAAGCAATGAGCTAAGTTTCTGCTTTCATTATTTTCTTACAAATACTTGCAGAGTCAGTGATAGTAACACACATCTTATAATACTCTAATGAGTACATAAAACTGGGAACAGGTGAAAAAGGAAAGTTGTCAAAAGCATCACTGGCTTGACAATCTACTTATTTTTACTAATAACAAAATCCATGTACTGTATAGGCCTGCTAAAACAGGTTTTCAAAAAAATTATTACAAAGTTATAAAATTTCAGAACAGAAGGGTATAAAATAAGCACATACAAAATAGGGTTTTTTTTTCCTGCCTTCCTCTCTCACTTCTCAGATGTAATCATATTTAACAGAGTCTGTTCTTGATCCTATATGATCCTATAAGTCTCTTTAAATAATTTGCTGATACCATTAGTACAATTTTTAAGAGAAAATTTGACTATAACAATGCTGAATATCTAGAATTCATTTGCTGTTTGAATAGAATCACTAATTCTCAAAAACGTTATAAAAGTGATCCTGTATTGATATACTATTCAATTTCTATAGGTTTTTTAAGAACCAGCAAGAATTCATCCCACAATTAATAACTAAGAAATTTCTTGCCTCAAACTCATCACCTTAACCTAATAAAGGTTAAGTAAAGAATAAGATAATTTATTTCCCTAATCATTTATAATCCAATTTCATCTCCATTCTGTGCTTTTTCTTAAACTTCACTGCCACACTGATTAAAAATAGAAAAAAAAATCTAATCTACTATTCTATATGAATTCCTGATCAGTTTTCCCCATTTTTACTGTAAAACTACCAGCTGGATCCAGGACTATCTTCCCAAGACTTCAGCTTTATTTTAGTTTGTTTTAAACTGAGCTCTAAAATGTTGGGTTTCATAAAATAAAAGCCAAATGTTGATAATCCTTGGATTAATATTAGTGAGTAGAGTGAAATAAGGAACTGGTCAAAGACTGGAGTCAGGCAGGACTGGGCTTCTGACTTATGTAACTTACCTAGCTACTCCAGCCCTCAGTTTTCTTCACTACAAAATGAGAATGACCCCTTTCTGTATTATTACAAATGTTAAATAATATATGTGCAGTGCTTAGAACCATTCTGATCAAGTGCTTGACAAATATATTAGTAGTTATTGTATATGAAGAACATTTATGTGGGGTTAATGTATGATAAATCTCACTTTCATGTATTTAAACTCAGTTGGTCTTTGGAGCAGTGTCACAACACAGGTGATTCTGCCTTGGTCACACAGCATGTACGTGGGGAAAGTGACACTTAGACACCCAGGTTTCCCTACTATAATACCAGTGGTTACCAATTCTCTACTATGTATCTTTTTTTGTTATTAAGCAGTTTTGATCATCTCATTTTCAATAAATACCCTGGAACAGTGGTGCTAAGGTTACTTGTTCGCTTTGCAAGATCCAGACTGCATAATTAAATTGCATAAGTGATGCAATTAAATATTTGGCTGGGGGGGGAGGCAAATAAGTATAAACACTGTCAAATCACTTTCCTGTTATATAGACTTCTATGTGGAATACACTGTGAAACGTCTGCCTGCGTCCAAAAGATCTGAGTCCAAAAGACAGACTGACTTAATGTTATTAAGTCAGGTTTTTAAAAAAATTTTGTTTAATATTTTATTTATTTATTTGAGAGAAAGAGAGAGCATGAGAGGGGAGAAGGTCAGGGGAGAAGCAGACTCACCATGGAGCTGGGAGCCTGATGCGGCACATGATCCTGCGACTCCGGGATCACGACCTGAGCCGAAGGCAGTCGCTTAACCAACTGAGCCACTCAGGCACCCTATTAAGTCAGTTTTAATACTATGGTCTTAATACTATGGTCTATTAAATGGCACAACATTAATAAATATTTTAATAAAGATTATATTCTGCTGTAGGGTTTCTTATTTCAAATAATTACACAAATCAGCAGTCTTTTGACTAAATATATAAAGTAATGCAAATGTTTAAAGATTTTATTTGAAATTAAGCTCTTCTCCATGACAAAAATAAATCCTGAATAAAAAGTTCACCCACCCAGTGGAAATTATTAACAAATTTCCCAATTTGCGAAATTATAATGAAGTATAATTTCTCAAATTCCCTCAGTTAGGATCTCTATATTTTATTAAACATAAGATACAGAAGTGGCATGCCTTAAGACTCAGAATAAGACCAAAGGATACAACCACATTCAAAAAGCATACTTCTTCCTGATTCTCACTCAGATATTAATAATATCAAACTTTACACTGAAGCATGCATACCAAAAAACACATTCTGAACAACACTTACGTCACCTTATGGAAGACTCACTAATTGTAGGTCTTCATTATATTTTGTTTTTTTTATTTGTTTTTTTCTTGCTATCTGTTCTCTAACAGCTATACTACCAACTTCGGAAGGAAACCCTGTGTTTCAGTCACTGTGTGATCCAATCTACACAGGTGGTGCACTCCATATCATTTCATTCTCTGCAGGCCAGAGATCAAAGACTAACTTCTCCCTCCTAGACTTAGGTGAAATGAATCTTATAAGTAATTATTTACAAGAGTCATATTTTCTACAATACAATTTCAACAAATAATACTAAAGCACATGTAACATCAAGTTGCATGATTTTACCAAGAAAGTAAAGTAAATAAACATATAAAATACTGTTATTAAAATCATTCTTACCCACACAAGTATTACATCATGTTTCCAAGGAATTAAAGAGAAAATCTGAAAACAAACTTTCATCCTCTCCTCGGATTTTTGTTTACATTTTAAAATAGCTTTTCTACTTGAGATAAACAGATGCAAAATAAAAGTATGTTTGACATTACCTCTTGTCCTGACACTGTCACATATTGTATAGAAGGATTTTTTAGTATTTTTCGTATTTCTTGCAAATGCATTTGGATCTTGTCAGTAACTTCTTGAATTTCATCTTTCCTCTTTTTTATTAAAGGGAATTCAGTAAGGTCTTTGAATAATTCAGTTTTATTCCCAGTCCTAAAAAATGAAAAAAAATGCAAAAACATATACTGAAGCATGCTACCTATACCAGTTATCAATTATTTTTCCCAGCATGAGAAAAGACCAAAGGGTTGGGAATCAGGAAAACAAGGGTCTAATTCCAGCTCTGTCACTAAATATTTATGAGTTGGTTTCTTAATTTCTTTGAAGATAGACAAAATTATTCTAACATCATTTTCATTTTGCAAGTTCATGATTCCCATGGTGAAAATGAGAGATAAATTTAAATATCTGTTGTTCACCTATGAAGAAAATAAATATGAATGTCAATACTGTCTTTTTTTCCCTTTTATATAGAGCTCTCTGTGGGATGAACTGTAAAATGACTACCTTGTAAAGGTAATTTTGCTTCTGAGGTTTCTAAATATAAGGCAGACTACCACTGGACATCTAGGAAATAAGGGTAAGATGCCATCTGACTCCCACTTTTGAATTAATAAACTGCTACTACTTGCTCTGCCTGGGCTTTATCTTTTCATCATCTGGTATTATATCTGTCCTAGATAATGAACTGCCTACGTTTTGGATGGCGAAAGGTTACTTCCAACTATCATGGACAGTCTTTAGCATCCCATCATATTTCTAATTTCAAGTGCAACTTCTACCAGTACCGTGAGGGAAGCTTATGAATCCACACAACAAATAGCAATCTGCTAGTTCTTCCTTTCCAGCAGTGACAGTAATCTAAGAGTCTACAACTTACTTGGCAGCTTGTTCATTAAGGATCCTTAAGTAACGCTCCACTGGACTAAGGAGTTCAGGAATTTCTAAAATAGATGTCTGCAGCAAGTCTGACCGAACGTGGGAATTAACAGCAGGTATTAATGCTTGAAATTCTGACTGCAGGTGATACAGGGTTTTGACAATCAAGAAGAACTCTTGCGTAGAACACTGAAAAAATAAGTTTTTTTGCTAAATAACAAGATATTTGAACATGAAGTTTAATTAGCGGTCTTTTAATTAGTGGTGTTTACTTTTTTAGTTAATGGTCTTTTTAATGTTAGAATCAGAATAAAAGAAAATTTTAATTTATTCTATAAACTAGTTAGTTGAAATAAAGTATTGTTGATACCTACTAAATGTTAAACCAATAGTTCAAATACTTTATAACATTTTAAAACTCTAAAGAAAATAATTTGTGCTGGGGAAAGTAAAGCCAATACTTGTCCAATAATTTTTAATTTTAAAATATATTGACCATATAGCAAAAATTCAGTAAGCAATGTCAAAATTATAAAGGACAATTCTGGGGGAAATAGCTGCAAGACATGTGAGAAATAAATGGCAAAATTCTTCCCATATAATGAGCTCTCCTTACAAATTGACCTGGAAAAGATAAATAACCCAAAGAATAATGGCTAAGTGAACTGAATATGCAGCTCATTAAAAAAAAAGTCCAATAAGCACAATTAACCTCCCACATAATTAGAACAAGCAAATTAAAATGACAAGATAGCATTTGTCACTTAACAGAATGCCAAAGATTTAAAAACCTGATAATAGCTAAGTCACACAGGGTACTAAAAAAAAAAACACTTTTTTATACAATTAGTAGAGGCATAACTATTTGAAGAGTAAAGTGCATATGGCTTTTTGACTAAATAATTCCACTCTTAAAAATTAAACAAAAGCTATAACAAGTAGTAAAAAAGTATGTGTATCTGAATGTTTATAGTAGCACTATTGGTAATAATATTAAAAAGATGAATAGGAAACAAGTATCTTAACAGTTGGGCTCTTATTAGGAAAGGCTCATACGATGTGATAGTATTAAACAGTTAAAAATTAAGACATCTGTATATATATATTGATGTTCAGATCACATAGAACTCTATAATTTCAACATATATTATATATACATATGTTTATACTATATACCATATGTGTAATTATACAGTAAAATTTCATTTTTAATTCTTCATATTAAATGCATTATTCTACATAAATAAAAATATCTGGGAGGGCACACATGTTAATTTTAGTTACCTCTGGGTGGTATGTATTCTGGGGAAAAGTAGAAGAAAATGTTTTATTCTTTATTTCATACCTTTATATACAGGTTTGCAATTTTTAAACATGAACACAAATAATTTTTACTTTTGGAACTTCTGGTAAAGAGAATAAGCTGAACATGTACATCTAATTTCACACTATCTTGAAACTAGAGTCCAAGATTGTTTTAAAAGGTGTAAAACCTCAAGAAAACTAGAAGACAAGACAATAGTAACAACATCTTGGAAGCTATAAAGTAACTGGATGAGTGGTAATTGACTTAGAAGATTCAAAATACTAGCATTTTAAGCTGGCTGTGAGGAAAACTAGGACCCAACCTGAGTTACACCAAGAATCCTAAAAGACTCAGAAACTAGTGGCACCAATTATCTTTAGAAGTGGAAGCTGGGGGTGGGTGGGTAGAACAAACTGGTTACAGATGAATTAAGAAGCAATTATCTCTCAATATTCTATCCATGCCACTGAGCAGCCACTATTTTCCTAGCCAACAAAAGACTAATTTTATTCTCTGGAGAAGGGAAAACATAGAGTACCCGAAACATCTTCAGACACAATGAAAGATGAGAATACCACCAAAAGCAAGGGATTAAAATAAGAGAAAACGGAGACTCCCAGTTGCCTCCATCTAGCTCCCAGAACATTGTTAGCCATTCAGGAGGCTAAAAGAGTCCCTGGGGAATCTCACAGGCCCAAGAGGAAAATTCTGAATATACTAAAGCAGGAATTCACCCCTAAAATGTAAAATACACTGTACAATTCACCTCATATTTTGCAAGCCATATTCATCTAGAGACCTTATCAGCATTTCAGCTTTCCACTCTTTAAAAATGATCAGACATCAGATAAAAAATTCTAACATGAAATTAAAAAAAACAACAACACCAAATCAATCAATCAACAAATACTAGAGGGAATACAGCCTATAAATGTAGAAGAAAAGGTCTTTAAAAAAACTCAGTATTACTGTTGGTGGGAATACAACCTTGTGAAGCCACTTTGGAAAAATAGTATGAAGGTTCCTCAAAAAAGTTGAAAATAGGGCTACTCTATATCCAGCAACTGCACTACTCGGTCTTTACCCCAATGATAGAAATGCAGTGATCTGACAGGGCACCTGCACCTCAATGTTTATAGCAGCAGTGTCCACAATAGCTAAACTATGCAAGGAGTCCAGATGCCCATCAAAAGTTGAATGAATAAAGAAGATGTGATATACATATACAAGGGAATACTATTCAGCCATCAAAGAAATGATATCTTGTCACTTGCAATGATGTGGATCGAACTAGAGGGTATTACGCTAAGTGAAATAAGGCAATCACAGAAAAGACAATTATATAATCTCACTCTTATGTGGAATTTAAGAAACAAAATAGGACTGCAGGGGAAGGGAGGGACAAATAAAAAAAGACAAAAATCAAAGAGGGAGACAAACCATAAGAGATTCTTAATCATAGGAAACAAATTTAGGGTTGCTGGAGGGAGGAGAGTGGGGTGATGGGAAAAATGGGTGATGGACATTAAGGAGGGCAAGTGATGTAATGAACACTGGGTATTATGTAAGACTGATGAATCAATGAACTCTATCTTTGAAACTAAAAATAATACATTATATGTTAATTGAATTTAAATAAAAACATTAAAAATAAATACATAAACTTAAAAAAACCAATATCCTCAATTAGAGAATAATGCCACCATGAAACAAGAACAGGATACCTTTTTTTTTTTTAAGGAACATTCAGAGAACAGGATTCAATCAATTCAAATGAAAGAACTATAAAAAAGAAAGAACTAACAACTAACTCAGGAAAATTTCCCAGATTGAAAGGCTCAGTACAATGGATCAAAACAGAACCAAATCAGAGCAAATCATTATGAAATTTTAGAACATCGAGGACGAAAAGAAAATGTTTCAATTTCTAGAAGGAGAGGGAAAAAAGTCACACCAAGAATCAGAAATCAGATTATTCAACAAAAATAACTGAAACTAGAAGACAATGAAGTAACACAAAATTCTAAAGGAAAATAATTTATAGCCCAGAATTTTATACCCAGTCAAACTACCAATCAAATGTGAGTAGAAAACAAGACATTTCCAGGGGCGCCTGGGTGGCTCAGTTCGGTTAAACATCTGCCTTCGTTCAGCTCAGATCATAACACCAGGGTCCTGGGATCAAGCCCTGTGTTGGGCTCCCTGCTCAACTGAAGAGCTATGGAAAGAATTCCTCCCCTCCCTGCTGCTCATGCTCTCTTCCTCTATCTCAAATAAATAAAATCTTGAAGGAGAAGGAAGAAGGAGGAGAAGGAGAAGAAAGGAAAACAAGACATTTCCAGACATCAACATTTCAAAACATTCATTGTTGACCCTTGAACAACACATGTTTGAATTGTGCAGGTCCACTTCTATACAAATATTTCTGGGTAAATACTACAGTACTGCAAATGTATTTTCTCCTTCTAGAAGAAATTTTCTTAATATTATTATTTTCTTCACATCATTTCTCTAGATTATAAAAAGACAGTATATAATAAAATGTAACATATAAAACATATTAATCGACTATCATTAAATTTCAGGTCAGCAGCAGGGTATTAGTAGTTAAGTTTTGGGTGAGTCAAAAGTTATACATAGATTTTCTACTGTACAAGGGTCAATGCCCCTAACTCCTATACTGTAACAAATACAAGTCCTATACTATTTGTATACTTTGTATTTGTATACTATTTGTATACAAATACAAATAGTGCCCCTTTGTATACAAATAGTATACAAAGGGGCACCTGGGTGGCTCAGTTAAGCATCTGCCTCGGCTCAGATCACGATCTTGGGGTCATGGGATCGAGTCCCACACCTGGCTCTCTGCTCACTGGGTAATCTACTTCTCCCTCTATGCTCCCCCCTTGCAAATAAATAAATAAAATCTTTAAGAAAAAATAAAATAAAAAATAAATAGTATACATAAGATGAATTAATGCTAAGGACATATTTAGAAAGAATTAACTAAAAGGAATGAAGCAAATTATGCAAAAAAATAAGTTAGGTCCAACGTCCAACTGAATAAAAGTTGAATCTGAAGTGTATCATAAAATATCTCTTCCCCAGAAAGGCCACTGTATGATGGGAGAGATACATATAGGAAGCTGGATTTTTGTATTGTGGAGCCCAGAAGTTTTTTGGCCAACAGTCAATAGTTAATTATTAAATAGATATATTCTAACAGAAGTGAAGAACTAAAAGTAAACATGTCAATACAATTTTTGAATAATAATGTCTTATAATTATTATAATTTGAGAAACCAAAAAGGGTTTGATTTTTCACCCTCAGATACAAAATTTAAGTCAGCAACAGAAGCAAAACGAAAACAAAGTGCTTTGTAATCAAGTTTTAAGTGCCCAAGGCAGGTTGCTTTCTAGTTTCCTGAACAAAATAACTCAGTAGAGCTGCCAGAAAGCTGAAGAGAAGGGTGAAGTGGTAGCTCCTGGAGTCACTCATGTTCAATCCCATTTCCAGCAGCAAACTTCTCTGTGGAAGAGCTGTAGAACTCATTCTTAAGTGTGGAAACGGGTCATCATGGGACTGGAAGAACTCCAGCCTGAGTTCCATACTGAGAAGGTGGCTCTAGGCTTATACCAGTCTGGCCAAGAAATTATTCTCGCCTACAAAATTCTGGAACAGTCCCCTCTAACATTTACTAAGTGCTATAATCCTTTAAATGTACTCACCCATCTTAGCAGTTATGTATCATTTTCTTACAAAATAGTTCTTGAGCAAAGTTAATATGGGTTTCTAAGACTAACACTGTTCTCTAAGACTTGGATTTGAAGTTTTACTATAAGATACTAATTACATATCTCTATATATAGATATATATATACACACACACATATATTAGTACAATACTTTTACTAATAAAGAAATGTTTGTTTTGTTTCAGGGTTGGCCTTCTTGGTATCTTCTATTATTATCGACCTGAGAATACCTATTTCTGACTATTCCAGGCACTTTCCACACAGCCATATGGCCTAGGCTTACCATTTCCACAACATCCAAACAGTGTTCCTAACCATTTTATGAATTTTACATAATTGGCACAATCTGTACCCAGGATATCACTCACCATTTGGTGCACACAGCAGAAGCTTATTTAGAGTAAATTAATGATAAAGAACAGACATGTGTCTGATGGTGTGTTCCAAGAGCCAACTAACTAATCTATAAAAATTTGGTTGAAAGCATTTAGACTTCCTCAAGTTGGTCTGTTACCAAGTCATTTCTAATCCTCACTTTTCAAATCAATCTTCAGGCACACTTGTGTAAACATTAAAGCAGCAATAAGGAAAAATTTCTGAGTGAGTCATAAGTTCCTTCACTAAAGTACAGTTTGAAACTCTAAAACAAAAGTCATTCTTAGTTACTTTTAAAAATGAATTCGATTATTTTATATATTTTTTTTATTTATTTGACAGAGATCACAAGTAGGCAGAGAGGCAGGCAGAGAGAGAGGAGGAAGCAGGCTCCCCGCGGAGCAGAGAGCCCGATGCGGGGCTCGATCCTAGGGCCCTGGGATCATGACCCGAGCCAAAGGCAGAGGCTTTAACCCACTGAGCCACCCAGGCGCCCCTGAATTCGATTCTACACCACATAATTTTAATTGTATGTAAAATCGAAAAAAAAGAGAAAAAAAGGCAAACCCATAGATGCAGAAAATAGATGTGCAGTTGATAGAGATGGGCCAAGGAGGGCAAGTGGATGAAATGGGTGAAGATGATCAAAAGGTACAAACTTCCAATTATAAAATAAGTAAGTCCTGGAGATGTATAGCATGGTAACTACAGTTAATAGTACTGCACCATTGTCTGGATACTGCTAAGAGAGTAAATCTTAAAAGTTCTCATCATAAGAAAAGGCAGGCTTTGTAACTACATGTAGTGATGAATGTTAATTAGACCTATTGGGATTATTTCTCAATATATACATAGGTCAAACCATTGATTACGTGGTATATCACAATACAGACATACATACATACAACGCTCTATGTCAATTATATCTCAATTTAAAAAAAGAATTACCAGAGTTTTTAAACTTTTGTAAATACACAACCCTATGGATTGAAAACATCAAAGCAAATTTTAAAGAGAGGACGTGAAGCCCAATAGAAGTCATAGCGCCATGGAAAGATGCTTCTGTCCTGATGTCATGGATACTTTGACTCAGCTCTTTTAGTTAGCAATTAATAATTTTCTCAGCTTTGTCCCTATTTTTTTCTTGAGAAAAACAAAAATCTTTAGTAACTTTCAGTGAAACCTTTCAAGCATTGAAGACTGCTTGGAGACCTATTCCTTGATGAAGGGTAATAAGCACCGACTGTCAGGCCCTGGACCAATGATACCCCTAACAAATGGTTTGACGTCCACTCTGTAACCTCAGAAGTGTCAACCATAAAACTTTCAACTACACTAGTCCCTCCTTATCTATGGGGGATATGTTCCAAGACCCCTAATGGGTATCTGAAACCAGAGGTAGTACCTAACTCCACAAGTACTGTTTTTTCCTATACACACAACTATGATAGAGTTTAACTGATAAACTAGGCACAGTAAGAGGTACACAATAACTAATAATCAAGGAGAACAATTATAATTATATACTATAATAAAAGTTATATGAATGTGGTCTCTCTCCCTGTCAAGATACATTATACTGTACTCACCCTTCAGATGATGATGTACGATGATAAAATGCCTAGTGATGAGATGAAATGAGGCAAATGTCGCTGGCACTGACAGAGAGTCAGGCTATTACTGACCTTCTGACAGTGTATCAGAAGATGACTAGCTGCTTCTAGATTGCTGTTGATGGCGGGTACCTGGGACCGCAGGTAACAGGGCAGTACAGTATCAGCACAAGTTCTG
>RCUC01146521.1:0-37365 GCA_003697995.1 Taxidea taxus jeffersonii
TCTGTTAATGAAAAATAAATTGTAGAAAAACCATATCAAATCTCTAGGGACAGGCAACAGTGTACCTGTTTATATAGTATATACAATGAAATGTAATAGCTAGAGGTAGATGTTTATTTCCTCTGAAATTTGTTTTTCATATTTATGTTCATGTTATATTTCATTACATCAAAACTAGGCAAAAATTGCAGTGGCAGTATGTTTTATAAAAATGCCTGCTTCATTCTCTCATAAATTATTTCTTCTCATTATATTATTGTTTAATAAAATTGAATTAATAAAAAAGAAACATCACTATAATCTCTCTATTCTAACAGCAGTTTGTCAACTCTTATTATTAATATAAAAATTAGAATGCAAATTATACCATATAAACTTGAAGAAAGAATAAGTGGCAAATAATTTTTAATTGTTGATATGCTAATAAATATCCCATTATCATCCAATATTATGAACAGCTTTTACACACTAAGACAGATTTTTTCCCTTTAATTAAACTACACAACCATGGTGGTGTTGCTGGGTCTGTAAATGTGCATATGTTGATGAGTACATGTAGTAGACAAACCTAGCAAGGCCTCCTCAGGAGATGATGGCTTGGATGGAGATTCTGAGAGTTATAGGTCATCTTGATTTGTGCTGGCAGTTACACTTGGTTTCTTCATTTGCTATTTGCTTAATTAAAAGCGCTTGAGATAACTTAGGAAAGACAGGTACAAACTAAAAATAGAAAAACAAAACCAAATGAAAGATTGAGAATTATGTACAACATAGTGAATGATGTAAAAAGAAGAAAGAGTTGCTTTTCTTGCTATTTAATAATAAGAAAAATCCATGCTGATGTAGAGAAATCATTTTTTCCAGTGGTTGAATTATGGTTCCTGGTTTCTGATTACCATTATTAATAGCATAGTTCCACCATTGGAGGAGTTCCTGGTCCTCATTAATTAGGAGTTCTGACATAGGTCAAGAATATGCAAATGAAAAACACTAAAATTGAGTCTCAGTTCTAGAATATGGAGCTTTTATTAGGGGCAGTTTAAATGGGCAGAGATTGAAGCAAATTCTTCCTTCTCTGTCTGTCCTTTCTTGTGTCTTCTTGATAAAGTCTGGTGAAAGATAAGGATCAGAATGCAGACTTTACAGACAAAGGGCAAGGGGTATAATTTCTCAACACGGAGTTTATTTCACGGCTTCTTAGGTCTGGCTCCACCCTGAACCAATTATAGAAGAACCTTTGGAGTGGAATTTTGGCATCAAACTTTTTAAACATCACACAAGTGATTCTGCTATGATGTCAGAAAAGATGACCACTGATTTAGGCTACAGGTGGTATATATGTTCTAGCACAATTCATCAGATAGATTATTGCATCACTATCTAGAAGTCTACAAACAAAATCCATATATATTGCGGCTATTTTGAGCCTTGTGGGCAAAACAAAAAGGACAGAGCTTTCAGGGAATCAAGATTTTGACATAATTAACCAATACAATTTGCAATGGCCTTAAAGAAAATTATATGAATGCATATATAATACATACACATACATCCATGTGTATATACATATCTATCTAATTTACACATATATAAACAAGAAATGGATGATGGGATGAAGGATACAAGAGTTTTATTGGGAAAGAAAATTTCTAAGAAAAATAAAAGTGAGAGATTGTAGGATTAGATAAGGAAAGTCTTCAGACCATGTTGTAGATCTGATACCTGCAATAAGAATGGGGGTGGGGAGGATTGGGCAGGAGGCATCTCCATGCAGCCCAGACTAAATCTTGGCCAGTCTAGCTGGGAGCAGTAAGATTGCCAGTTGGAGAGAGGTCCTGCATTGCGTTCAATGAGCAATTTACCCATTTTACCCTATCATGCTCAGGTCATACCCTGGCCCATTTACCACTATCATGCTCAGTTATTGGCTGTGGACTGACCAGAAACACAGTACTGCTATAAGGAAATCTGCAGTGGATCCTGAAGCTTCTATGAACTGGAATGGTAGGTAATTACACTCCTTACTGCTGGATGGCAAGTACTTTTTGAAAGATCAAAGTATCATGTCTTAATATTTTTAATCTTCCAATTAGTACTCTCAACTCATAAACCGTTGGTGAGATGTTATCTCCTGGCAAAGACATTCAGTCTCCAAATACAGAAGAAGAGGTAGAAACTTGCAATTTCCATATATTTCCTCAAAGTTTGCCCACATCCCTGCCCGTTGGTTAATTATAAGAGTTTTTTGTTTTGCTTTTGTTTTTGTTTTGTAAGAAGGGCTTTCTATTTTAATACAAATTTTATGAAGGTCTCAATCTTACATTAACCTAGTAAAAGAGAGCCTGGAATATAATTCCAGGTGGAACTGATGGGAAAACCTACCATTTTGGTGATCATAAAAAACTTTCTAGACTCTGTAAGTCCTCAGGTACCCAGCCAGTCTAGAGAATGCTGCTAAAATTTTCAATATTTAGAATGAAATATTATCCCTTCAACTATTTTTTAATGTTCCTAGATTATATTACACATTCCCTGACTATATAGTTTTAGTGCAATTGATTTATCCTTTCTTTAGGAACATAGATTTTGACGAGACTCAATTATTGTACTATGTTATGGTTCTAGATGAATCCAAATATTGTGCCTAGTTTATTGGATCAATTTATGTCATGGTATATACACACAAACACATTTCAAAGCACTTTTTATTCTTTTTTTTTTTTAAGACTTTTTTTTTTAATTTGTCAGATAGAGAGAGAGCACAGGAGCGAGCACAGGCAGACAGAGTGGCAGGCAGAGGCAGAGGGAGAAGCAGGCTCCCTGCCAAGCAAGGAGCCCGATGTGAGACTCGATCCCAGGACGCTGGGATCATGACCTGAGCCGAAGGCAGCTGCTTAACCAACTGAGCCACCCAGGCGTACCAAAGCACTTTTTATTCTATTCTTTCATTGGAATGTTGTATAATACACTGACCTCTTCAAATGGGTAGCAATCTTCAAAAGTAGTTGTTGAAAGCAAGTTTAAGCACCATTCTCACAAGTTACATTGCTGTCTTCAAAAATCATATCTTTTAAAAAACACCAGTGCCTTTTCACTTTTCAATGACATTCAAAAGGTTATTTAACACAACCACCCACTTTATTCCCAAAGTATATTCAATCATCTATTTTAATCACATCAAGTTCTTAAGAAAGCATCACCTTTTGTGAAAATCTAAGATAGATTTTCTTTCCAACACAAAAAGTTCTCGACTTACTGTTATCCTGTCCTACTCTAACAAATACAAGTTACTATAAGCACCATGAAACACAGTACAATGTATTGTCTAGTACTCTGTCACTTTAGGAATAAAGTAGTCAGTCTGAAAAGCATTATTATGTCCAGCATGCAAGCACATAATCTTTAGGTAGAATTATTTTTCAGGCAGAGCAAGACAAAACATCATTCCAGAAACTCTTTTTTCCTTGAATTAAGCAGACCAAACACATTTTGGAACTTATGTTCTAATCAAAGCTAGTTACTGATATAATATTAAATTTACCAAATGTATTGTTAGAATAAAAACTATACATATTTTAAAATACAAATAATAAAAAATATCTTCTTGTTTAAAAAAATGAATTCTATTTTTATGCCTTTTTTAAGTTAAGGAAAACTTTACACCCACATTTTCTGGCAAGATGTTAGATTAGATCTTTATATAATTTTTGCCATTTATTTATTTTTTTAATTTTTAAATTTTTTTATGACTAGTGAACATATGGTACATCATTAGTTTTTTTTTCCTTATCATAAGATTTTATTTATTTGTCAGAGAGAGAAAGTACAAACGGGGAGTGTCAGGGAAAGGGAGAAGTAGGCTTTTGCTGACCACAGAGCCCGAAATGAGGCTTGATCCCAGGACCCTGGGATGATAATCTGAGCTGAAGGCAGATGCTTAACCAATGGAGCCACCCAGGCACCCCAATACATCACTAGTTTTTGATGTAGTGTTCAACAGTTTATTAGTTGTGTATAACAATTGTCATCACTAGAACAATATTAAAAGAAAAAAAGAGGGGAAAAACTTCAAGTTTTCAATTTATTATTTTGGGTTAATATTTCAATATTTATTCATTCATTCAACAAATATTTATGGAGTCACTCATTAATGACAGGCATTATTCTTTGATATTAAAATACTACATTCAACAAAACAAAGATCCTGCTGTCATGAAATTTACACTGCAGTAATTTTCTGAGGACCCAGTAAATAGACAATAAACAAATAAATAAAAACAATGAATAAGTCCAAGCTATAGTAAGTATTGTAAAGTAAAATAAGACAAAGCTAAAAGTGGAGATGGAATGTTATTTTGGGCAGATAAATGGTAACACTGTCTTTGCAATTGCACCACCTGTTTACAAATGGTACAAAAAAAATTAGTAAGAGAAAGAAGGTAATAAAATATGATTTGCCCTCAAGTCCCAGAAGTTTCTCTTTGTCTCTTATTGTGGTAAGAGAAAATTTTATTAATTTATGTTTTTACTACTAATAATATAATAGGATCAAGAAAAGAGAAATGGTTAAGATGTAGAATTTTTGTAAGTAACATTGGTCTATTACATTTTAAAATAAAATATATATTGGGACGCCTGGGTGGCTCAGTTGGTTAAGCAGCTGCCTTCGGCTCAGGTCATGATCCCACCATCCTGGGATCGAGTCCCACATTGAGTCCCACATTGGGCTCCTTGCTCAGCAGGGAGCCTGCTTCTCCCTCTGCCTGCCATTCTGTCTGCCTGAGCTCTCTCTCTCTGACAAATAAAATAAATAAAATATTAAAAAATATATATACATATTTTGCCAAGATTTTAAAGAATTTATATATTTAGGGGCACCTGGGTGGCACAGTCGGTCAAGTGTCCGACTCTTTGTTTCTGGCTCAGGTCCTGATCTCAAGGTCATGAGATCAAGCCCCACGGCAGTCTGCTTGAGATTCTCTTTCCCTCTCCCTCTTCCTGCTCCTGTTCTTTCTCTCTTTCTCTCTGAAATAAATGAATCTTAAAAAAAAGAATTTATATATTTAGACCTTTTAATAAACACCATCACTATTTTTGAATGTTAATCATTTCCTTGTTTAAATATTGAATTTTTATTAAATTTAAATACAGACTAACATTTTTTTAAAATATTTAATTTATTTATTTGTTAGAGAGAGAGAGCACCTGAGCACAGGCAGACAGACAGGCAGGCAGGCAGGCAGAGGCAGAGGGAGAAGCAGGCTCCCTGCCGAGGAAGGAGCCCGATGTGGGACTCGATCCCAGGATGCTGGGATCATGACCTGAACCGAAGGCAGCTGCCCAACCAATTGAGCCACCCAGGCGTCCCTAAATACAGACTAACATTAATGGGACCAAATACACAATGGTAAATGTTTCAAGATCTTTGTCTTTTCTCTTGTTTTTGTTTTTTTTTTCAAAAAGAAATATTTTGTTTTTATTTTTTACTGAAACATATGCACACAAATAAACTCACATTTCATACTAGTAATAATCTTGGGTACATTTCTGCAACTTACCCCATGTTCACAGCACCCACCCACACACATTGAGTTATAACACTATTCTGACTTCTAACTGCTTATAGATTAGCTTTCCTGTTTTTATTCTGATGTAAATAGAATCACAGCATCTATACTCTTTGTACCTGGCCTCTTGTGATCATCATTGTATTTGTGATATTTAAACATATTGTATGTATTTGTAAATTGCTCATTTTCATTATGATGTGACTGCAGCACAATTCATTTTCCCATATTGGAATAATAGATGGATATGTAGGTAGTTTTGTTTGGGCTATTTTCAATAACACTATTATGGACATTCAACTCCACATATATCTGTTGGACATTGACATGGAAAAGGAACTGATAAATCATAATCTATAGATGCTCAGCCTTAGTACACGCTGGCCAAATATTTTCTAAAGGTTTCTTATAAATCTATACTACCATCAGCAATGTATTAGTGTTCCAAATTCTTTAGATCCTTGCTAACACTAGGTATATTTTTGTTTGTTTTTTTATTTTATTTTGTTTCCAATTCAGCCATTCTGAGAAGCATGTAGTGGTATGCCATTGTGGTTTTAATTTGCATTTCCCTGATGACTAATGAAACTGAGCATCTCTTCAAGTGTTTATTGGCCATTTGGCTATCACTTTTTAAAAAGTGTTCATATTTTTTACCATGCTGTCTATTGGATTGTCTTTTTCTTACTGTCAGTAGGAGCCCTTCCTATATTCTAAATATGAGTCATGTTTTGGGAAGATATATTACAAGTATTTTCTCACACTTGGATTGCCTTTTCACACTCCTAAGGATGTCTTATTTATATTAGTCAGATAGGTCAAAAAAAAGCATGAACCATCATAGTAAAGATGAGTAAATTGGAGTTAATAACAACTTTAAATTCCTGATTTTATGAAACGCTGTTAAAAAATGAAAAAGCAGGGGCACCTGGGTGGTTCAGTGGGTTAAGCCTCTGCCTTCAGCTCAGCTCTGGGATCCAGCCCCACATCGGGCTCTCTGCTCAGCAGGGAGCCTGCTTCCTCCTCTCTCTCTGCCTGTCCCTCTGCCTACTTGTGATCTCTGTCTGTCAAATAAATAAATAAAAATATTTTAAAAATAAAATAAAATAAATGAAAAAACAGGCCACAGATGGGGAAGGAGCAATATTTGCTATACACATATCTGATAAGGGTATAGTGCCCTCAACATCTCAACAATAAAGAGGTAAATAACTTAACCCCCCAAAAATGGCAACAGTTTTACAAATACACTTCATAAAAGACATCTTAAAATGGCATCTAACAGTGTTACAACAAACCCAACATCATCAATTATCAGAGAAATGCAAACTAAAACAACAAAGAGATACCAATATTTACCCATGAGAATGGCTAATACGAAAAAGACTGATAATATCAGTGGTGGCAAGGATGCAGAACAGCTAGAAATCTCATATATTACTAATATAAATGCAAAGTGGTATAGGTACTTTGGAAAACAATTAGGAACTTCTTAGAAAGCTTGATATACACTTACTACATAGATAATCAATCATACTCCAGTTTCTTCAAAAGAAGTGAAAAATTGTGTCCACACAAAGACACATCTGCAAATATTGATTCATCAGCTGTAATTCACAGCTCTCATCGTAGCACATACCCTCCCCAGTGCTGGGGGAACCCTTCTACACTGTTAGTGGGAATGGAAGCTGGTGCAGCCACTCTGGAAAATAGCATGGAGGTTCCTCAAAAAATTAAAAATAGAGCCATCCTATGACCCAAAAATTGCACTGGGTATTTACCCCAAAGATACAAATGTAGTGACCTGAAGGAGCACATGCACCTGAATGTTTACAGCAGCAATCTTCACAATAGCCAAACTATGGAAAGAGCCTAGGTGCCCATCAACAGATGACTGGGTAAAGAAGATGTGATATATAGAGATACAATGGAATACTATGCAGCTATCAAAACCCTGAAATCTTGCCATTTGCAACAATGTGGATGGAACTAGAGGGTATTATGCTAAGTGAACTAAGTCAATCAGAGAAAGACAATTATCATATGACCTCACTGATATGAGGAATTTGAAAAACAAGACAGAGGATCATAGAGGAAGGGAGGGAAAAATGAAACAAGACAAACCAGAGAGGGCGACAGACCATAAGTGACTCTTAATCTCAGGAAATAAACGGAGGGTTGCTAGAGTGGAAGGATGGGGTTGCTATTTTTGATTCCTCAGACAGTGTTTGGAAGAACTTAATATATCCTTCTGTGTTTTTGAGCATTGCTCTTTGGCTTGCCATACTTCTTTAAAAAGTTTGGTAAGTATTTTGAAGAGGTAACTATCTATGTGTTTGAGGCAGGCACCATTCCTGAAGTGAGACTGGATTTCCTAATTTTGGGAGACTATGGGAAATTCCAAGTCCACTTTCTAGAAGTGCCCTACATCCTCCAGATCCAGACTGCAACAAATGTATAATGGGAAAAATTTGGCCTTGCTTAGGGATCCAAAATTGTCCATGTTGTGCTCAGCACACAGCAGAATCAGAGCCAGTTTCCTTGTCCCCAGTAATATTGCTCTGCATGGGCAAACTCAATTGTCAGCCCCATTGGAATCCAGAAATTATCCTAGACAAGGAAATGACTGTATTTTCCTTTCATTTAATCCTCTCTGCTTTAACAGATCTCCAATGCTTTAAAACCGTATATTTTTTTCAATAAATCTGGCTTTATTTTGTTGTAATGGAATTTTGTTTTTAATGTAATGGATATGACCTGTAGCAACTTCATATTGTTATCTTAGCATTTTTTAGCATTTCTTCTATACATTTTTATGTCAATGTTCAGTTTCCCAAGAAATACTTTAAGATACTCTTCTAAATTAAAACATTTTTGAAGTTTCATTAAACTATTAAATTTATAAACTGATAAATATTCTCTTTGAAGTTTTTACTTAAATTTTAGTTAGTTAACATATAGTGTAATATGGGTTTCGGGAGTAGAATTTAGTGATTAATCACTTAAAACAACCAGTGCTCATCAAAATATTCTTAAGTTAAAAAATAAATATGTAGAATATTTAGCACAAAAATTATTCTGATGTTCTAATGCTCATCCTTTAGAAATTTGTCATTGTATTTACTATCTTAAATACTTACACAAACTGCTACTATATTATTTTTCTAAAATACAGACTGAATCACAACCTTTAATCTGTCTCTTTATTTTATTTTATTTATTTATTTTTTAAAAGATTTTGTTTATTTATTTGACACAGAGAGAGAGATCACAAGTAGGCAGAGAGAGAAGCAGGGGAGAAGCAGGATCCTTGCTGAGTAGAGAGCCCAGTGCCGGGCTCGATCCCAGGACCCCGAGATCATGACCTGAGCTGAAGGCAGAGCTTTAACCCACTGAGCCACCCAGGTGCCCTTGTCTCTTTATTTTAAAGAATAAAATTAATTTTATTAAATTATTTAAATTTTAGCAAATTAATTAATTTAATAAATCATTAATTTATAATACTATTACAATACTATAATCACAACAACGCTACTTTATTGTATCATTAATAAATCATTAATTTATTGAAATTAATACTGAGATCAATTAATACTTAATCTAATTAATTAATATTTAATTGGTTAGAACTAATTGATTAAGTAAAATTTAATTTCTTTGATGGTACTTAATACTTCTCATGATTTTATCATGATTACTTTCCTGGTGTCTATCTCTCTCTGCATCTAATATTACTCATCTGAATCAGTGATCATTTACATTTAGTTATTCTCCAGATATTCCATACACTCACATTCTTCTGAACTCTATTGTTTTTAAGGGGAACACAACACCCAGCCTTTCTGTCAAAATTCTACTTTTCAAAAGGTTAACTCACAGGACTCCTCTTCCATTGAGGCCTACCTTAATTAAAAGTATAATCATCTCCTTAAATCTCAATCATTGCTTATATCTTTTCTGAGTAGTTAGTTTTTCCTATAATTTTTCTTTATACTCGGTTGTTTTATATCTTTCTCATGCTGGTATACAACACTTGAAGGGGAACTAAATATTGGTATGTGGGCACTTCTCAAATACCATGCATGAAGTTTATTCAAGAATATTTTTGAGTGAATATGACCATTGATTTTTTATTACATCAATATGGTTTTTTCATAGGAAAGACTTCTATTTTATAGTTGAGATCCATTACCTTTCTAGCCAATTATACACATTTAAAATAACTAAAAATATACATTTTAAGTTACTAAAACATGTTTATTTTTTCCTTTAAGAGCTAACTTTTAACTCACCTTTTCTAAAGTGTTTTCTTTACTGCATTTTTGAAGTAACTTTTTGCACAAAGCCAAGCTCAACATAGGGACAATTTGAATGATTCCTATATTTCAATATATTGAGGCTGGAGATTTTTTTAACGTAAATTTAATTAGCTCACATATAGTACATCATTAGTTTTTGGTATAGTGTTCAATGACAGATGAATAAATTAAAAAGATGCAGTTCATATATACAATGGAATGTTACTCAGCCATCAGAAAGGATGAATATCTACCATTTATATTGACATAGATGGAACTGGAGAGTATTATATTAAGTGAAATAAATCTAATAAGAGAAAGACAACTATTAAATGGTTTCACTCATATGTGGAATATAAGAAATTGAGCAGAGGATCATAGGGTAGGAAAAACCAAATGGGAAGAAATCAGAGAAAGAGCCAAAACATGAGAGACTCCTGACTCTGGGAAACAAACAACTCTGAGGTTGGAATTTAAGACAAAAATTCATTAAGTAAACATAAACAATTCCCAACCTGCAAAATATTTTCATGAATGCCTTAATTTTACAAGTGATATGTTGCAAAATTTATTCAGACTACTTAGATACAAAACATAAATTGCTCAGTTTGGGCATCAATGTTGTTCTCTAAGAGGGAAAATAACAGCAGTTTTTGATTGCAAGAAAATTATAGTCTTCTATATATTGTAAATATTTAAGACATCATAAGGCAGGTAGAGAGTTGTAAAATGTCTATCTTTCAGTAACTGAACAATAAAGAGAAAAATGAGCAACATCATGGGTATTAATGTGCACAGAAAACAAAATGTTCAATAAAAATTATTAATTATATCTAGTTTCTCACTTTTCTTATTTATGCAGGCAATATATTTCAAATGATTTTTGTACCTTTAGAGATGAAAATATAAAGAAAAGCATGATGAAGAAAGAGCCATACAGTAAATCAAGATACTTTTGCTTCATTGTTCATAGTAGGGAGATTAAAATAATCTCAACAGTTTCTTTATTTCTTAAGGCTTAACAGGTCAGCTTCTCTGTTAGGAAATGTTACTGAGAATTAGTAATCCCAACTGACTGAGTGATTTGAGGGAAAATCAACCTCTCTTTGAGACACAAAGTTGAGTATGTAAGTAGAAATAAATCTTTCTCTCTTGTTTTAAGTGTTTCCCCTTGGGTGCCTGGGTGGCTCAGTGAGTTAAGCCTCTGCCTTTGGCTCAGGTCATAATCTCAGGGTCCTGGGATCTAGCCTGCATCAGGATCTCTGCTCAGCGGGGAGTCTGCTTCCCCCCTCTCTGTCTCTGCCTACTTGTGATCTCTCTCTGTCAAATAAATAAATAAATAAAAATCTAAAAATAAAAAAAAATTTTCCCCTTAAATAATAGAATTATAAACTTATTATGCTCCTTAAAAGAACCCTGGAAGGCAGACCAACACTAACTTGCATTTGAAGAATGAGAAAGATGAGACAAAAGCAAAGTGACTTGTCCATAGTCATAAAAAGTATTCTATCAGAACACAGATAAGAAACTGATTCTAACTGAACTAGGACCCAATATTCTGTCAACATTTCTACATAGCATTTGTTTTCTTTTATTTTCATCTGATCAGATCAACTGAAACTTTTTTGTCTATAAATATTTTTATATATTAAAAAGGTAACAAGAAATCAATAGGAGTTGAATTAGTTTCATATATCCAAATAGTTCCATTTATTCTTTTTCATACACAAAGTTCCCAATAGCCTGAAAGGTTGAATATAAACATAAACCAAAAATCTGAACTCTAATTTATTTTCAATATTTCCATTTCAAAGAGAAAGACTAATTTGACTTTAAAATTTCAATTGTTTGAAAGTAGAACAAGTTTGACCTTGTCTGCCTTTATTTGTAGAGATTGCTAATGGCCACATATTACAAATGACATCTGGAATTTGGCTTAGATGCTTAATTCAGCCTGTCTTTGTAGCAACCTATTTTCCTCTTTACTTCCTTACTGACCATGCCATCCCTGCAAATGTCTACCCATAGAGACAGAACGTCTATCTCCAGTCCTTTCTAGCCCCTATAAGCACCACTGAGTCCTCCCATTTCAGGCAAGTTCCAGGGTAAACCTGATTCTTATTTCATTTCAGATCTCCTGCCTTTTCAGTGTCTGTGCTTAAGCAGCTGATGGAGATGAGTTGTTCCATTACTGTCTGCAAAGGGAGTAAAGAATTCTAGTCTTAACCACTCTGACCATTTCTATCCAAGAACAACAGCTATTAGCTACATTTGGAGCTATCATCAACATAGGCATGTCATTCCACTCACAGAGAAGGCTGGCTTACATAAGATTCCCTGCTGTTGTCACTAACAGAGATTTTTAATGTAGGAAACCTTATGCACTCTGACTTTGCAGCAAGTCTGGTAATGAAATGCCCGGCAAAAGTGCATTAGGTGCAGAATGACTGCAGCAGTTAATTTTCCACTCCCTCAAGCCATTCTCCTTTGTGCAGATGTGTGGTCCCTGGAATGTCCACCTCTTACAACATTTTATGATTACTTACTATTTTTTAATATCTTGGGCTCTTAGAATTTGCAATGGGAAGCAATGTTGGATTTTTTTTTCCCCTTGGATGGTAAGGTTTGGGAGAAGTAGTAGAAATAAAGTGGGGGAGAAGTAATTTAGGTAAAGCATATTTAACCAGTCATGATAAATTTAGTCAATATTGATCAAGGCATAATTGCTTGATCGATTCAAATAATTACCCTTCCATACTCTGCATCAGAAAATCTACATTTACAGACAGCCTAGAAAGAGCATTGTAATTGGAATGAGATCAAGTTTATCACAGTGTATTCGCTGCCCTATGGCCTGTACTTAACTCCAAAATATAATAGCTGTCCTTGTAAAGATATATAATTTTAACCACTACCTTATGATTATCAATGATTATCTAAAGTTCAATTACAATTTTGAAGTTTTTATTTTATTTATTATTTTCTATTGAAAGAGTTAGCATTCTGTCTACAGTCAGGTAGATGTCTTGGATGACCCATTCAAGGAAGTTAACTTAGTAATGTAATGAAGCTATTATTCTTTTGGTATTGATGGAAACATGAGGCACACACTGAGGTCATATTTCCCAATCAAATCATGCAGGTTTGAGCAGATATAGCAAGATCAAGAAATCTGGCTGAATTTTCTCAGGTAGCTGCAGTAGAGCCATTGATTAGAGATAATATAGATCAATATACATATAGATATAGATGATATAGATAGATAGAGTGGTTAGACAGACTAACAGACAGGATTACTGAAAAGACTTGTAAGCCATTTCTTACCCTGGATATTATAAACTCTAGCACAGATCTAGTAAAGAAACAAAGAAACAGAGCTCTGGTTATCCAGAATATAAAATGCTTGTTTCTCTAGAAAATTGTTTTTACTAATCTTGGCTTTGGTGTTAGGACATTCACCATATCAAGAGGTACTATAAATAAAAACTCTGTGAAATTAACATTATATCTTTCATGAAAATGTTCATTTCCACATCAGAAATGTGAAAATGAGTCTTTTTTTTTTCTTCTAAGGGTACAGCAGAATTCTAGCTATATTTTTAAAAACAGTTCCTTTTTAATCCTACCATTTTTATGAACCTACTAACTACCCATGGTCTTGTTACTCAATAAGATACTCCCTACCAAATCTGTGGCCCATCTATAGTAAGAACATAATTTTTTGTAAACTAGCCTCATTCCTGACTTAATTTTATACTGTCAGTATTACTTCTCTTTCTTTTTTCTACTTTTTTCACATTTAAACTTAATGATTATATTTGTGTACCCTGAAAACCTGTCTGAAATACTGAATCAAGGTGGGGGGGGTAAAAACGGAAATAGATTCATAGCTCTGTAACTGACATTTTGTGAGTGATCTTGAACAATTTAATTAATCTCTCTAAAAATGTTTCTTTATATGTAAAACTGGAATACTAACCAGCTCATATATTGTGTTGAAAATTAAGATGGGATAACATTTTAAGTACCAAGCAAAGTTCCTGATATCTAATAAATGCTTAATAAAAGGTAATTGTATTTGAGTTTATATTTCATCCTGAGTATAAGATTTCAAGAGATTCACTGATATGTTGGAGTATAACCAAGAGAGAGCCATGACTGATGAGATTTTCATGGGAAAAAAAAATGGCATTGCAATATTATAACAAGTTCTCTCTCTCTTTTTCTTAAAATAGAATAACACTCTAAAATGTGTCCTTTCTCTGTTTTTCTGTCTATGTATCTTTGTGTGCGTGTGTGTGTGTGTGTGTGTGCATGCATATGAGTTTCAATGTGTTTGAACAAGCAAAGATGATATTATAGAAGAATCCAACTCAAACTGTCAACTATTATATCTGAAAGGTTGAGATTAGAAAGCAAAAATTTTCATTTTCATTCACACATATACTGAAATAACAAAGAAATAGAGAAAGAGTGGAGGGACCTTGGGAATTTCCTTTCTTTTTAATCTTCTATTTTTTTCTTAAATTATTTGAGTTAATCACTAAAGAAAGAATGTAGATAGGAAGGTGAAGGGTCTGGAAATCATTTCATTATAGCAGAAAAAAAAACCTGAAGATGTTTAGTCTAAAGCAGGGATAAATGAGGAATTATGGATATCTTCAAATATTTGAAGGACTCTCAAGTAAAGAATAGACTCATTCTATAATGTTCCAAAAGATGGGAAATGGTCTTACTAAAAGAAATAATGACCTAATCAGAGTAGAGTAAATTTTGAGTGAACTGCCACTCCATGTTAGCTTTTAGAAGTCAGATGTTCATCTTTCAGGGATGTTATATGCTAGTGAAAATTACTAAGGTAGACCTAATTAGATTCTAAAATAAAATCATCATTGCAATTTTTTTTATGTGATAGATGATATCTACCTTCTTTGGTGCACCAAATTTGCTAACAAACCAACAAAAATTTCTTAAGTAAATAATGCATTCTAAGTAATATACTACATATTGTGAATAAAAGGGTAAATAAGATATATCCAACACTTCAAAAAGCTCATAGTCCAATTAGAAAGACATTCAAAATAAGAAATTTTAATAATATTATAATTTTTAGGGCAAAAATATATTTAAAGCATTACGGAAATGTAGAGTGACAAACTCAAGATTAAATAGTGATTTCTTATGAGGTATTGATAATACTTATTTTGAAATATCATTGGCTGATTTTTTAAACATAAATTAGGAACATCTGCAGACAGTTTGACTTTGAACATTATCTGGATATAGCATACCTCTAAACTATTATGTAGATAAGACTAGATTGTTATGGCATCCCAAGGTTTCAAATAAACCTGTCAGAAGTGTAGAAATGCTTAAAAATCAAGAAAAATTAAAGACCTTTCAATGAGGTGATAGGCTTGACTACAGGATAATTGCAAAAGAGGCAATGATGCTATTCCAATTTTAAAAGATATAAATTATGCAAGTGATTTAAACAGCAGGGGGGTTATTTGTCCTGATGTGGAGATGTGGTAAAGCTCATGAATTTCAAATCTGTAAATTAAGAACAAAGGATTTACAGCTTAGTTTGAAGCAAATGAAACAAAAGCAATGCCAAAAGAGGTCAACGCTATGGCTCGCTCTTACCTCTAGGGATTGTTCATTCAAATGTTTTCCCCATTCCATTCCAATGGAGGAAAAGAACTGATGTGATCAAGTCCAAGGACATAGGTGACACAGGTAACAGTGCTCTGAATAATTAGAGATCATATTTTTTTAAAGGTCAAAAACTCTTGCATCTACTTGTTGTGATGTTTTAGATTCTATCTGTTGGATTTCTCTTCCTGGTCATTTTCTTTTTGGATTGCCTTTGTTTTTTTTTTTGTTTGTTTGTTTGTTTGTTTACTTGTTTTGTTTTTTTTCTCCAAGTAACTAGTGAAGTAAGAGGCATCTGCTCTAAGTTTAGGACAGGTGAGGCCAATTATTTGTGTTAAAGGAACCCAAATGTATTTTCCTGTTTTACCCAATGTGTTTTCCATAACATCACCTATTATAATATATTTAAATTTCATTCATTCACAATGTGCCAGAAAACTAAATAATTCACTTTGTTTTATTTTTAATAGAACTAAAAATAGCAAGTAAAATACCACAACTACTGTATTGGCTTGGTTTCTTCCAATTACTACACTACCAGTTATTGAATCAGCTATTTCAGAATGTCAAAGAAAAGAAAAAAAGTATTGACCCAAAAGAAGGTCAATCCAATATTCATATAGATATTACATGTATTCAATACCATAGGGTTTTCTGCATTTGCATTTTCCCTCATATTTCACCTCAGCAGATCCTAATATACCACAGCCAAGTAGACAGAACAAGAATGGTTTGATTGCTTTAGCAGAGCTGTATTTTAGACATTTGCCAAGTGGGCAAGTTCAGTAACAAAGTCAAAGTCCTGAAATGACTGGAACTCAATGCAGATGGATTCTGGATCAATAGGCTCTTAGAGCACTAAAAAGTTGGGGGATGGAAGGTGAAATTGAAGTTGTTCTTTGTTTGAGTTCTTTGTCACTTTAAGTTTCTCCTTAGCCTTTCTGAAAATTACTTCACCAATGTGCTCTTTTTGAAGAGAAAAATAATGTAAATATATGCTTTGTAATTCAGCATATTCTTAGGAAGTTTTGTTTAAAATATTTTTTGGCCAATGTAAGGTTCTATAAACCTGTGTTTTATTAGTTTTTCTTTAACAGATTTTTAAAAAGCTGTTATAACAAAAAGAAATGGGATTAAGTGTATGATGCCAAAAATTATGGAATAGTTTGTTTCAATTAGTTTTTTTTTCCTTTGAGATGTTATTACCATGGTCATATTACTTGTTTTAGCATCACTACAATGCTTTTCATCAGCACATTGCAATAGACCAAATTAACTTTACTTTTATCTTGTTGCTTGCAAATTCTGAGAACAATAAAAAAAAAAGTTCCTGGAAGATCAAACACTTTCAGCAACAATGTATCACTACTGAAAAAATTAGCGCTTCCAATTTTTATAACAATATTTTATGAAAATAGCCAAAACTACTAGCAATGGCAGTGATATACAAAGTTATCTTCAAACGTCTTATGGTTTTCGTTAAAATATTCACTAAGTTTCCCATCACTGACTTAATCTGACTTTCTTTTCTGCTGTGACAAGTCATCTTTTCTGGCGTATCTTCTGCTGGTTTCTTGTTCACTTTGTTGTTCTTTTCTCTATAGATTGAAAATTCAATTTTCTTTGGAAAAGCTTTTCAAATCCATGTTTAAATTTTTGACACATATAAAATATGAGAATGACTGGGCTGTATGTTAAATCTTAATAAGCTGATGTCTCAGAAACTACCACCTTCACCCACAAACTCCATTGGTATGCTTTATGTTACTGCTCAAACTGGGAGATTTTCCCCAGTTTGAGCAGTAACATAACACTCTGTCCTAGTTGACAGAGATCAGTCAAAAGTTGTTTATTTCTGTTCCCTTTTCCTTCTAAACAAAGCATCATTAAGCAACAGAGATATATCATCAGCACTGATTTATTGGGATGTGCTACAAACCTTCTTCTTAGAATTTGAAACCCATTAAATGAAGGAAAGACCAAAAAATGGCAAAGCCAAATGTAGTGGACATGACTGGATAACTATCTCAAACAAGAGATGGATTCTGACCCTCTTTATAAGGATCTGAAAGATGGGCAGTGATGATATCCTACCACAAGCTTCCTTTCATTATATTGTAATTATCAAATGAAAACACGTTTGGAAAACAACAATTTTTAACCTTTTTAGTCCTTCATTCATAGTACCTCAATACATTTGACAAAAAGGTATGACCTAACTTCAAGGAATTTGAGGACATAATACTTTTGATCAAAAAGTGACAATCTCAAGTAGAAATATCATCTTAACTCAGTTTAAATCTGATTTATTAAAAAAAATTCTCTGTCTGATTGATAAGTACATATGTACATTAAATATCCTACTGATCATGACTGGTTTACAAAGAAAATTCTATTAAGATTTAAAAACTTAGGGGGCGCCTGGGTGGCTCAGCGGGTTGAGCCTCTGCCTTCGGCTCAGGTCATGGTCTCAGGGTCCTGGGATCGAGCCCCGCGTCGGGCTCTCTGCTCGGCGGGGAGCCTGCTTCCTCCTCTCTCTCTCTCTGCCTGCCTGTGATCGATCGATCTCTCCCTCTCTCAAATAAATAAATAAAATCTTAAAAAAAAAAAAGATTTAAAAACTTAGGATTTGTCGGGGCGCCTGGGTGGCTCAGTGGGTTAAGCCTCTGCCTTCGGCTCAGATCATGATCTCTGGGTCCTGGGATCAAGTCCCGCATCAATTCCCCCTCTCTCTCTGCCTGCCTCTCTGCCTACTTGTGATCTTTGTCTGTCAAATAAATAAATAAATAATCTTTAAAAAAAAAAAGGGACAGATGCATTAAATATCAATGTAATATGCAACACTATAAGGGGAAAAATTTGTTGGGCCTCTAGGTAGAAAGACATCAGTTCTGGCTTTGGATGTCAGAAATTTTTTGTAGGACATGATATTTGAGCTGATCCTTGAAAGAAAAAGGTTTGCCATGTAGAGGATTCACCAGGGAGTAAACACCACATATGCACATAAGGGCATGGAAGGGTAACAGCAAATGGTGATTAAGAAAGTTTGAGACACTTGGGTTGTTGGAATATAGAGTCTGTGGGAAAATGGCAGCAGATGAAGCTTGAAAATTTAAACAGGGACAGATTGTGGAGGTTCCTGACACAAAAATACTTTCAGATTTGATGTGAAAGATACTAATTAGCTATGAAATCACAGTGTTTTAGGAAAACCAGTCTCGCTGTAGCCTGAAGAATAGTTTCTTGTTTTGAAGACTAGAGTCTTGGAGGCCAAATAACACCCACTGTAGCAACTCATTTGTAGGGTGATGAGGTTAGGGATACAGGACAGAGGCCAGTTTTGCAACTAGATGATGTGTTTGGTTTGGAGTATGCTTAAGGTCAATGATTGTATTAGCTATATTGAGGAAAGAGCAGTTGGGGGAAATAACTGGTTGCTCCATTGAAACTTTTATGTCACAGTCAAATTTTTCAATATTTAATGTCTTCCTGTTGCTCTAGAAAAAAAAAATCAAAGCTCTGCATATAAGGCATTCCATAACATCTATTTTTGCAGCATCATGTCTAGTTGATATCTAGGTGTCCATCAGCTAGTAACAATTTCCCCAATGGAGGATACTCTTTTTAGGCCCTGTACTTTGCATACTCTTCTTGCTATGCCTAAAGTCTTGAAATTCTTTTTCATACATTCATTATTGGGTGATTCACTTGTGAAAAATTAAAAATAAAGTATATTAATAATGATGTAAACTCTATATGACTAGTTTCTACATTTTTTTTTCCTCTCTAGGCACATGTTAGGCACAAAAGGAAATTTTAGTGAATAAATGGACTTATAAATGAGGTATAAGCATTATATCAGAGCAACTTAGCATGATGAAGATTGTCTTGTGACAAATTTCTTTCCAAGAATTCTCAAGGTTAGTGGGACAGACTTCTGAGTAGAGTTAGTGTATTAGACACTACTTATCTAAATTGTGTGTGTGTGTGTGTGTGTGTGTGTGTGTGTTACAAATAATGATAAGAGGGTGATCCAAATTTCATAATTATAAATCTGATTAAAATTTAAAAATTACATGTTTTATTAAAACATCTCCTAATTTCTTATACCATTCTTTTACACATTATGCATTTTATATGCTTAAACTGAAAGATACTTAGTCTCTATTACATTTACTAAAAAGACACCACAATCTAGGTTTTAACAATATAAAATATAAAGATTTTGAGTTCATCTTTTCTTGGCATCCCTGCTCTTATCTCCTTCACTTGTTGCACAGGGGAGATTTGTTTGAGAATGGTCAAGAAAATGAGGTACAGAAATACCCAAGTTAATTCCATTATGGTGTATTAAAAGAATTACCTCACCATCAAATTTTTTTTGTTCTCTTTCTGACCACCTAATGAATAAAGCAGGATAATGACATTCTCATTATTTTAGGAACACATTTGCATCCATAATGAAAAAGAGTCCCTAAAGGGCACAGATACCATAGAGGCGACTATCTGAATTAATTAAAATTGTTTGCCTGATTAGATAAAAAATGCAAGTATAAACTGCATATCAGGGAAAGTTTCTCTCTTCTCATCAAAACACAAGAATAATCTATTTTTAACTCGAAGCCTTACAAGATTAGTCTTCATAAAATAAAATTTAGGTTTGCATATATTTCTCTACTTTAAAAAAAACTGACTCTATTGGTCAATAAAAATAATAATATCTATATACTATATTTTTCTTCCAAATTCTTCCGTAATTATACAATAAGATTATTTAAGGGGTGCCTGGGTGGCTCAGTGGGTTAAAGCCTCTGCCTTCCGCTCGGGTCATGATTCCAGGGTCCTGGGATCGAGCCCCGCATCTGGCTCTCTGCTCAGCAGGGAGCCTGCTTCCTCCTCCTCCTCTCTCTCTCTCTCTGCCTGCCTCTCTGCCTACCTGTGATCTGTATTTGTCAAATAAATAAATAAAATCTTAAAAAAACAGTAAGATTATTTAAAAGGTGAACACATATCTCAAAATAAAAAATTCATTTAATAATTTATTTAAAATTTTGATAATCTTTATAAATTGTCCTTTTTATTATTTTTAAGTGAATGCATGTTTATCAACATAAAGAATCATTTGCTCCTATCTCAATTCTCCTTCTCAATGTCAGAAAGCAATCAAATATCTCTCTCTTGTTTGTAAATATGTTTTCAAGTGTGCTGATCAATTTAAATGAATTATTAATGTAGTGTTCATTAGAGCCGTTAAATAATGAACTGTCTTGTAGTGACTGTATTACTTTTCCAGTGCTTCCCTAATACAGTTTCAATCCTAAGGAAAATAGATGTTTGTGGAAGTAACTATTGTCCTCAATAATATGAACTTTGTTTAAAAAAAAAAAAGAAGAAGAAAATGAAAATACATGGCATATGTCTTTCTAAAGTAGATTCATGTGGGAACAGGCTCATCTTTATTTTGATCTTCAGTTATTATGAGAAAGTAGATTAAGATGAATATATACAAGGTTGATTCATACCAAACTTACTACTATGTAATAAAGTCATACATTAAAGATATAGCTTAGTGATTGCTACAGTAACTTAGTTACTCTACACTTCAGTGGCTTAAGAAATGTTTAATTTAGCAACCTATTATATGGAAGAACGGCATACTTTGGGGGATATGTACTATTTTACCTTAAACTAGTATAAGAAACCCTCACATCTGGTGAGTTTAGTCTTCTGAAATAGTAAAATGACTTTATGATGTTAAAATGCCTTGTCAAAAATTGAAATTTTCAGCAAACTTTTTCCTTGTATAACAGCAGACAATTGATCAGCTGATGTTTTTCCCTTCTAAATTATTTCATATTTGGCACATTTTATAGCTCCAGCTGAAAAGTAGTTCCATAATCAATATTAAATATTTTTTATAATATTTTTTATTTTTATATAAACATATAATGTAACCCCACCACCCTCTCCCAACCCCCCTCCCCCCCACCCACCTCAGTTTGTTTTATGACATTAAGAGTCTGTTTTGGTTTATCTCCCTCCCGATCCCATCTTATTTCATTTATTCTTTTCCTACTCCCTTAACCCCCACCCCCATTGCATCTCCACTTCTCCATATCAGGGAGATCATATGATAGTTGTCTTTCTCTGATTGACTTGTTTCACTAAGCATAATACCCTCTACAATTGAATACTATGCAGCCATCAAAAGAAATGAAATCTTGCCATTTGCGATGACATGGATGGAATATTGAATATTTTTATCTCATTGCTACCCAGAGGTCTTTAATAGTAGATATGTGTTAGGAGGGATATAATGAACAGCAAGGTATGTTGTAAAGGAGATAATTGTCTAGAATGAAGGGGATTTGTGCAATAAATAAATAAATATGAAAAAAGTGCCCTTTGAAATTTAGTAAAGTGTTAGATGAGTTGATGCAGAGGAGGGAAAGTTTACTTCCAATAGGCGCCCAAGCAGGGTCTGCTGTGGTGATGTTATTTGTAGTAATATTGAACATGAAGTGATGAATTTCAGGTGAAGGAAATCTCACCTAACAGAAGTATAAACTTGGCAATTCTCAAGGGGATGATTAGTCCAGTGGGTGTCAGCATCAGATTCAGAAAAGGCAATAGGAAGGGCACCTGGGTGGCTCAGTGGGTTAAGCCTCTGCCTTCCGCTCAGGTCATGATCTCAGGGTCCTGGGATCGAGCCCTACATCAGGCTCTCTGCTCAGTGAGGAGCCTGCTTCCTCCTCTCTCTCTCTGCCTGCCTCTCTGCCTACTTGTGATCTCTGTCTGTCAAATAAATAAATAAATAAATAAATAAAATCTTAAAAAAAAAGGGGAATAGGAGAAAGTAAAGCTGGAAAGATAGAGAACTATGAAGGAGGGCAAAAATTCTGCTCTAAAATGTGACACATATCCTGACAGGAACCACAGGTAATTAATAGCATAATGATACAATAGAGCTATGCCTCAAAGACTATGGCATACAAACAAGATATAAGATGCCTGGGTAGCTCAGTGGGTTAAGCCTCTGCTTCCGGCTCAGGTCATAATCTCAGGGTCCTGGGATAGAGCCCCTCTCTGCTCAGCAGGGAGCCTGCTTCCCCCTGCACCTCCACCTCTGCCTGCCTCTCTGCCTGCTTGTGATCTCCGTCTGTCAAATAAATAAATAAAATCTTTAAGAAAAAGGTCAGCTAGACACAGTGATATTTGGGATGCATGTAAGTTCAGCAAGTTATTATAAAAATCTATGCAAGTTACAGTTAAGTACAGAGCATAAGGAACACGATAGTATGTAAAATCTTAATATTGTGCTGACATTAATATTAACCATAGAAACTAACATTTATTGAACCTTTACTATGTGTCAGGCCCTAGGCCAAGCACTACACATGGACTATTTTATTTAGTTATCACTAAACTGTAATTATAAATACTAATGTTATCTACATTTTACAGATGATGAAATGGGGCTTCTGAGAGGTTAAATAACTGGCCTGAGTTCTCATATCTAGTGGTAAGTGGAGACAAGAGTTGAATTTAAGCTTTCAGACTCCAGAACCATGCTATAAATCAATTACAAGTTAGATAATTGATTTTCTGGGAAAGAAAAAAAGAAAATCAAAGATGACTGAGATTTAAGTTTGAGTGACTAGAAGGAGAGCTATGCCATTAATAAAAATTGGGACATTATTATTTTTTCTTTTCAGTGAGCCTTGGCCTTTGTGCAGGCCTGTTTTTAGTAGAACTGATTTGACCTTCTGGCTAAACAATGTACCCAGGTAGTGGGCCTGCATGGAGAGGCAGAAAGAAAGGACTCCATACCAGCTCACCATCTTGATGCCAGAACTCAGGACTATAACATATTTCATTTTCATCCCTGCCAAGAAGTGGTATGATTCCAAATTACAGATGAATAAAGGGACACGCAGAGGTTAGGCAAGTTGCCCAAAGTTATCTGGCTAATAAGTGATAAAGACAAAATTCTATTCTGCATCACCCTCTCATTCAGAGTCTGATTCCTTTTCAGAATACTCAAGTTTAGATAATTTTGCACTTCTGCTAATTGAATCTTCAATCACACCTCACTTCCAAAAGAATCTCCAATGGGCATCCCTTCAAAAACAGAAGCTTCTAGGCTCTACAAGGGAGTGTTAGACTACAGTTCTTTCATAATAATTCTAGTAGGTATTGAAAAATGTCTAAATACTTTCTTCTCACTAGGCAGCAATATCCAAAGTGTTTATTCTTAGTAGACAGGACTTCCCACACCTACAGCTCACTTCATACACTCTCAGATCTCCATAATGATCTGCTAAATCCTGAGATCTCCCATAATCTCCTAGAGTTTACTCTTGTTGACTTCCCTGTTAGCCTTACCCTCCTTTGCAATACCTCCTTGGCTTTCGTAACACTGTTGCCTCCTTCTCTTCCACCTCTGTTGTTTTTCTTTGCAATCTTCTCTACTCCTACCTTCCTTCCTGAATACTCCTTTAGTATAACTCTTCCCTTGAAATTCCATTCTTTTCTATTACTCTTCTCTTTTATGCTGTGACAGCTCATTTAATTCAATAAATTTTCTCCCAAGAAATAAACCCCTTAATTTTATCTACTGGCCAAAATTCTGTTCTTTATTTCAAGATGTGGCTTCGTGGATGTCTTTCCCTAAATTGTTTGCTCCTCCTGGGTCCCTATATTAATTAACATTGCCATTTTCCTCCTGGATATATAGTCCAGAAATTTAAAGCCATTTTCTATGCACCTTTCTTCATAACTCTTTCCATTTAACAAGATGTCAAATCCTTTCATCTACCTCCCCATAGCTCT
Source organism: Taxidea taxus jeffersonii (assembly GCA_003697995.1). NCBI lineage: Eukaryota > Metazoa > Chordata > Mammalia > Carnivora > Mustelidae > Taxidea > Taxidea taxus. The sequence goes on from RCUC01146521.1 coordinate 24,353, forward strand.
CATATCATAAGAAAAAGAAAAAAACAATAAAGATATTATCAACTACCCCTACCAATACCACTGTCATTGGTATTTATTTATTAGAATTGTACTAAGAGTTTTCTGCATATATATTATATACTCCTTACAACGGCGCTATAGAGACCATAGCTGAAGTGAAGAAACTGAGAAGGTTCAGTTTCTTGGTTCACACATCCATTTCAAACTCAGCTGAAGAAACTGAGAAGGTTCAGTTTCTTGATCAGACATCCATTTCAAACTCAGTTGTGACTACTCTAGCCCTTGAAGCCCTCCTCCCTCCTGCCTCATCCTTTCCATTCCCACTTCTGCTTTCTAAGTTGGTCTCTCATCATTTCTTCTCTGAAATAATTCAAGAGTGCCCAACCCCCCCTTTAATTGTGGATCTCTCTCCACCTGTTCTTTAAACACATTCATCTTCATAAAAAACAAAATTAATTACAATGCATCCTCATCATAAATCTTCCCTAGAGCCCTCAAATAAATGACAAACTTTTAGTACAGGCAAGATTTCCTGGGCTGGGTACTGAAAACATACTCCTAGTAATTCTATTTCCTACTAAGCAGACATTGATGCAATTTTTCCTATGGCCAGATACTAAATTCTTTTCATATATTAATTTAATTAATCTTCAAAGAATCCATGAAAAAGATATTTTTCCCTCCATTTTACAGATTTGAGAGCTAAGTGCAAAGAAGACAGGTTATTTGTCCTATGTCACAATGTCACAGTTGGTACCACTGGGCATCAAACTCCTGAAGTCTGACTCCAGAAGTCTTATCCCTCAGCACGTGTTGCCTATTACTTGGATTACTTAATTTAAAGATTGGAAAGTATATATTTCTCCTCAGACAGACTTCAGATTCTTTAAGTTACTCATCTCTCTATCTTCCTTCCCTACCTTGTCACTCTACAGTATCTAATTCAGGGCCTTGAAAGTAGTAATGTAAATCATTCATTTAATAATTATCAAACATCAGTAGCTATTGCAGAAACTAGAGTTACATATAATTTTGAATAAGACTTCTTACTTAAATGAGAAAACTTAAATTCCATGTGTGGTAAGACAATAATAATAATGAATATAAAATTTATAATAAAAGACAGTGACATGCTTGGAATGGGAGGAATTATTGGAATTTAGATAGATGGGACAGGGTCACATTTATGTTGTAAAATGAACTGCAAAAACATATCTCTTGATCAATCAGATCAGATTTATAGGCAGAGACAGGAATGTGCGAAGGTACTGTAGAGAAAATAAGTCTGATATTTTGCTGTGTTTTAGAAACATATAGAACATCAATGTGGCTAGACTTTGGTGGATGAGGAAGAGAGTAGTGTAATAAGAGGCAAAACCTCTAGGTATGCAAGATCACATCATGTAAGGCCTTATGAGACATGAGAAAGAGTATTCAATTTATTATCCCATCAGTAGGAAATCATTGAAGGGTTTGAAACACAGGAGCAAAATGACCTCATTTACATTTTGAAAATTACTTTGTTGGCCATGTGAAGAATGCATTACTGTGTTTAAATGTAGAACCCAGGAGATCAGTAAAAAGGATGTTTGAATGGTCTAGATAAGAGATAAGCAAACTTTTCTCTTGGGGATATTTTTCTTGCAAAGATAAATGTTTTTTGGCCTTATAGCCATACAATCTCTGTTTTCATGACTGACTACTCAGTTATTCCATTAGGGTAGACAAGCATCTGTAGACAATATGTAAATGAATATGCTTTTTTGGGTTACAACAAAACTTTTGTACATGGAAATTTGAATTTTCATAATTTTTAAGTGTCATAAAATATTATTTAAAAATTTTCAACCATTTAAAAATGTGACAATGATTCTTACTTTGAGAACTACATATAAAAACAGGCAGTCTAGATGAGAGATGATGACACCTAACAGGATTAATAGAGATAAAAGTGTATTTATTGATCTGAGGAAGACTTGAGAGGAGTGGATTATGTAGATAGGAGGGGGGAAGATTATCAAGAATTTTATTTGGGGTATATTATTTCTTCAATTTATTAAAAATTATTCAATTTATTTAAAAAAGAAAAGTGTTTCTAATTTTTTTCCCTGTTGAAATTTTGTAATGTTCAAGAACTAATTTCTTCATAAGACAGAGTATTTTATTCATGAATGCTGGTACTTTAATTTATTAGGAAATCTGTCTTTATTTTAATTTGAAATGTATTACCTTATTTTTTTTATTCTAGCTCTTTCTTCTCAGACAACATAGAATAATTGGCATCTCTTCCATGTAAGAGTGTAGAAAATACCTAAAGACACCTTTTTTTTTCCCCCTCTTTCTCCTATATCTCCAGGATAAACATATCTAATCTTCAAGCCTTCATTTTAAGACTAGGTACTAAAATATCTCTCAATCTAGTAGACCACTTCAACTTTATTTTTTTCTTTTAGTATCCTTATAACTGAACATAAAATATCTGTTTTAAGTTAAATATTGACAAGACTGTATAATTTCTCATTGATTTTTGATACAAGGGCAATGGGAGCCTTCAAAAAAACAAAACTAAATAAAAATTTGTCTATGTCACCATCTATAAGATTAGCTTAATCTGAATCATGGACTAGAGGCACAGAATATTGAGAGGTTAATTATCAGTCAGTCTAACAAGTCTTTCTCCACTTTTCTAAGTCACTTTCATAGCAGGCTTAGAGTACAGCTAGAATTACTTACAAGAAAGGCCAAATTACTATAACCACAAAATTCAAGTCAAAATCTTGCCAGTGACATCCATGGAGCGAGTTCAAACCATAAATCCCACCTCTGCTTAGAAAAGAATCAGATATTTATCTAATTGGATAAAGTGTTACTTCATCCAAATGAATCAAACATGAGAGTTATCAAAACTCTTTATAGCCTTCATGTTTTGGTTGTTTTTTATTGCATACTTTATGGCTGGGGCTTCTGCTTTCTATTTTTTTATTGCTTTGGATATGAAAATGTGTTCTGAAGATAATCACAAAATATTAATGGGCTCCTGTTTACAAACTTTATTCTAGGAACAGATTCTGAAAATGAAAACCCAGGGTTAAAAAAATAACAACAACCAAGTAGAGCTATTTCTCTGAATGAATTGTATAGAAAGAGTCCTATTGAGCATTACATAAGTACTCAGTCCGGGTCTACCCCTAGGATTTGAGATGGGTCAATTCCACCCAAAATGCCTGTCTACCATTCAATAGATTAGGAGTGAAATGGAACCTGGAGTAATACTAAATTGTGACTTTGTGAATTCAACTCTGAAACTCTAGTCAAAATTAATTTTCTCCTATAACATCTTAGTTATTCCAGAATGAGATTTTATATATAGTGAAATCATATAACTAAACATAATTTAGTTATATAAGTGGATGAAACTATTATTGGAAAAATAAATGAATGAATAAATCAGTTAATCATTAAATGAATATGAATATATTTAATGGCATAAAAAGTAGAAAATGGGGAACCTTTGGTGATTAATAGAACTTTATAATGTAACAACCCATAACCCCCCTACTTTGAGATGTTCTATGACACTATTTATCATGTTAACAATTATTATAACATTATTTGCTATTTATTGGGAGCCTACTATGTGCTGAGAACTATGGCAGGTACACTTCCTGTATTAACACATCTAATCTTTACAATGAGTAAATGAGGTAATTACTTTTATTATCTACATTTTATAGATCAGAATATTGAACCCAAGAATACTCAGCCAGAGGTGAACGAGCTGGAAATCAAATATGCCACAAGAATACTCTAATACCGGGACGCCTGGGTGGCTCAGTTGGTTAAGTGGCTGCCTTCGGCTCAGGTCATGATCCCAGCGTCCTGGGATTGAGTCCCACATCGGGCTCCTTGCTTGGCAGGGAGACTTCTCCCTCTGCCTCTGCCTGCCACTCTGTCTGCCTGTGTTCTCTCTCTCTCTCTCTAACCAATAAATAAATAAAATCTTTAAAAAAAAAGAATACTCTAATACCACAAGAATACTCTTCATGTCTATGCTAAATTCTCTCTTATGGAAACTAGAGAAAAAATATAGGTAAACATTTAGTTTGTAATTTATTCTTGAAAAAATCACCTGAGGTGATATTATATCTACTTTATCTTGTGGCCAGACTGTCAGCATCCCCAGTTTCAGTCAAATATTTGAACTAATGTTTTTGCATGATTGGAAATGTTATCCATATGTGTTACATTGTATAGTTTCTCATCTCAAAGTGTCACAATAGAATTCAGTGTTTCTCATTCTCTCACAGAATAAAGTATACATCGTACCCAAAATGTCCATAACCTTATCCCATTCTACCTGTTCAACTTGAATTCCCATCATCCCAATCACATACTCTGTATTACAACAGCACCTTTCACTAAATTGTAGCCTTTTTCCATGGTAGTTTACACACCTTTCAGCCAAATTCCAACTCTTCCACAAAACTTCCATAATTCCTTGAGATGGATATAATATGCTTTTTAAAAAAAGTTCTGGGGGCACCTGGGTGGCTCAGTGGGTTAAGACTCTGCCTTCGGCTCAGGTCATGATCCCACAGTCCTGGGATCGAGCCCAGCATAGGGCTCTCTGCTCAGCGGGGAGCCTGCTTCCCCCCTCTCTTCTGTCTGCCTCTCTGTCTACTTATGATCTCTGTCTGTTAAATAAGTAAATAAAATCTTAAAAAAAAAAGTTCTGAAACCCTTTACCCATAACTCTCTTATAGAACTTTTTACAGTCAATTTCTTGTCATTATTGGATATTTATTGAATTCCCTGCTGAAATGCAGTTTCCTAGGTGGACAATACCATACTTTACTCAATTGTGTATACCTGTCTATATCAACACAGAACTCAGTAATCTGCAAAATAATTGTGTTAATGAAAGTAAGATAATAAAAAATAAAAATGCTAAAAAAGCATTTCATCCAGCTGTTTTAAATGTATATATCTCAAGTCAAAGAAGGAAGTATAAAAACTTATAAGAAATCCTGTCATCAGTAGTGCCTACTTTTATAAAAGTAATCCACACATAATATATAAGAACCCAAAATACATTATATATTAATGAAAAGTTCTGTGCTTTGTACTTTCCAAGATTCAATTACCATTATCAACATTTTAAAATTTTTGATTCATATTTTAATAGCTTTTCATTTCCCAAATTCATAAAACTGAGTTTCTAAGGAATTCTTGCTTTTCATGTGTTTGTACTTACTTTCTGAAGAATTTATTATAATAAATAACATATTCTGATTTTCTTCTTATATTTTAAAAAATATGATTCATGACTTTCTCACTTTTGTACCTTTTTGTACTGTTAAAGACAGAAAATTAACTTGCATTAACCTGTTTTATAACACTTACAGGTAATTTTCTACAATATTTTTTAGTTAATTAAAATTACTATGTAATTTCTATGTATGAGAGTTGTACCAAGGTTCTCCAGAAAGTTTAATATTAGATCTTTTAAGTAGTTAAAATTTAAACAAATATATCATTAGATAAAAAAATGTAAAGGAGATAAATAGGGTATCAAGAAGTCAAGATAGAGGTCTGATGAATTTGATTGTGGATTAGAGAAGAAGAGGAACATTTCTAGATCAGTGTTCTGCAATAAAACTTTTTGTGTTTTTGGAAATGCCCATATCTGTATTGTTCAATGTGGAATCCACTGCCACGACATGGCTATCGAAACTTAAAGTATTGGCTAATGTTAATGGGGAGATTTATTTTTTTTTCAAATTCTAATTTTTTTTCTTTAAGCTTTTTTATTTAAACATATAATGTAACCACACCACCCTCTCTCAACCCCTCTCACCCCCAACCCCCTCAGTTTGTTTTATGACATCAAGAGTCTCCCTCGGTTTGTCTCCCTCCCGATCCCATCCTGCCTCAACTCTTCTCTTCCTACAACCTTAACCCCCACCCCCATTGCATCTCCACTTCCTCATATCCAGGAGATCCTATGATAGTTGTGTTTCTCCAGTTGACTTATTTTGCTGAGCATAATGCCCTCTAGTTTCATCCATGTCGTCACAAATGCTAAGATTTCATTTCTTTTGATGGCTGCATAGTATTCCATTGTATATATATAACACTTCTTCTTTATCAATTCATCTGTTGATGGACATCTAGGTTCTTTCCATAACTTGGCTATTGTGGACATTGCTGCTATAAACATTTGGCTACACGTGCCCCTTCAGATCACCACGTTTGTATCCTTAGGGTAAATACCCAGTAGTGCAATTGCTGGGTCATAAGGCAGCTCTATTTTCAATTTTTTGAGGAACCTCCATGATGTTTTCCAGAGTGGTTGCACCAGCATGCATTCCCACCAACAAAGTAGGAGGGTTCCCCTTTCTCCACATCTTCGCCAGCATCTGTCATTTCCTGATTTGTTCATTTTAGCCATTCTGAAAGGTGTGAGGTGGTATCGCATTGTGGTTTTGATTTGTATTTAGCTGATGCCCAGTGATGTGGAACACTTTTTCATGTGTCTGTTGGCCATCTGGACGTCTTCTTTGCAGAAATGTCTGTTCATATCCTCTGCCCATTTCTTGATTGGATTATTTGTTGTTTGGGTGTTGAGTTTGCTAAGCTCTTTATAGATTTTGGATACTAGTCCTTTATCTGATATATCGTTTGCAAATATCTTCTCCCATTCTGTCAGTTGTCTTTTGGTTTTGTTGACTGTTTCCTTTACTGTGCAAAAGCTTCTGATCTTGATGAAGGACCAATAGTTCATTTTTTCCCTTGCTTCCCTTGCCTTTGGCATTGCTCCTAGGAAGAAGTTGCTGTGGCTGAGATCAAAGAGGTTGCTGCCGGTGTTCTCCTCAAGGATTTTGATGGATTCCTTCCTCATGTTGAGGTCCTAAATCCATTTTGAGTCTATTTTCATGTGTGGTGTAAGGAAATGGTCCAATTTCATTTTTCTGCATGTGGCTGTCCAATTTTCCCAATACCATTTGTTGAAGAGGCTGTCTTTTTTCCACTGGATATTCTTTCCTGCTTTGTCGAAGATTAGTTGACCATAGAGTTGAGGGTCTATTTCTGGGATCTCTATTCTGTTCCATTGATCTATATGTCTGTTTTTGTGCCAGTACCATACTGTCTTGATGATGACAGCTTTGTAGTAGAGTTTGAAGTCTGAAATTGTGATGCCACCAACTTTGGCTTTCTTTTTCAATATTCCTTTGGCTATTCGAGTTCGTTTCTGGTTCCATGTAAATTTTAGGGTTATTTGTTCCATTTCTTTGAAAAATTGGATGGGATTTTGATAGGCATTGCATTAAATGTGTAGATAGCTTTAGGTAGCATAGACATTTTCACAATGTTTATTCTTCCAATCCAGGAGCATGGAACATTTTTCCATTTCTTCGTGTCTTCTTCAATTTCGTTCATGAGTACTTTATAGTTCTCTGAGTATAGATTCTTTGCCTTTTTGGTTAAGATTCCTAGGTATCTTATGGTTTGGGATGTAATTGTAAATGGGATTGACTCCTTAATTCCTCTTTCTTCTGTCTTGTTGGTGTAAAGAAATGCAACTGATTTCTGTGCATTGATTTTATATCCTGACACTTTACTGAATTCCTGTACAAGCTCTAGCAGTTGTGAAGTGGAGCCTTTTGGGTTTTCCACATAGAGTATCATATCATCTTCAAAGAGCAATAGTTTGACTTCTTCTTTGACGATTTGATTGCCTTTAATTTCTTTTTGTTGTCTGATTGCTGAGGCTAGGACTTCTAGAACTATGTTGAATAGTAGTGGTGATAACGGACATCCCTGCCGTGTTCCTGACCTTAACGGAAAAGCTCTCAGTTTTTCTCCATTGAGAATGATACTCGCAGTGGGTTTTTCATAGATGGCTTTGATAATATTGAGGTATGTGCCCTTTATCCCTACACTTTGAAGAGTTTTGATGAGGAAGGGATGTTGTACTTTGTCAAATGCTTTTTCAGCATCTATTGAGAGTATCATACGGTTCTTGTTCTTTCTTTTGTTAATGTATTGTATCACATTGATTGGTTTGCGGTTATTGAACCAACATTGCTGCCCTGGAATAAATCCCACTTGGTCGTGGTGAATAATCCTTTTAATGTACTGTTGGATCCTATTGGCTAGTATTTTGGTGAGAATTTTCGCATCTGTGTGCATCAAGGATATTGGTCTGTAATTCTCTTTTTTGATGGGATCCTTGTCTGGTTTGGGGATCAAGGTGATGCTGGCCTCATAAAATGAGTTTGGAAGTTTTCCTTCCATTTCTATTTTTTGGAACAGTTTCAGGAGAATAGGAATTAATTCTTCTTTAAATGTTTGGTAGAATTCCCCTGGGAAGCCATCTGGCCCTGGACTTTTGTTTGTTTGGAGATTTTGGATGACTGTTTCAATCTCCTTACTGGTTATGGGCCTATTCAGGTTTTCTATTTCTTCCTGGTTCAGTTTTGGCAGTTGACATGTCTCTAGGAAAGCATCCATTTCTTCCAGATTGCCAAATTTGTTGGCATAGAGTTGCTCATAATATGTTCTTATGATTGTTTGTATTTCTTTGGTGTTGGTTGTGATCTCTCCTCTTTCGTTCATGATTTTATTTATTTGGGTCCTTTCTCTTTTCTTTTGGATAAGTCTGGCCAGGGGTTTATCAATCTTATTAATTCTTTCAAAGAACCAGCTCCCAGTTTCATTGATTTGTTCTATTGGTTTTTTTTTTTTTTTTGGTTTCTATTTCATTGATTTCTGCTTTGATCTTTATTATTTCTCTTCTCCTGCTGGGTTTAGGCTTTCTTTGTTGTTCTTTCTCAAGCTCCTTTAGGTGTAGGGTTAGGTTGTGTATTTGAGACCTTTCCTGTTTCTTGAGATAGGCTTGTATCACTATATATTTTCCTCTCAGGACTGCCTTTGCTGTGTCCCACATATTTTGGACCATTGTGTTTTCATTATCATTTTTTCCATGGTTTTTTCCAATTCTTCTTTAATTTCCTGGTTGACCTATTCATTCTTTAGAAGGATGCTGTTGAGTCTCCATGTATTTGTGCTCTTTCCAAATTTCCTCTTGTGATTGAGTTCTAGCTTCAGGGCATTGTGGTCTGAAAATATGCAGGGAATGATCCCAATCTTTTGATACCTGTTGAGACCTGATTTATGACCCAGGATGTGATCTATTCTGGAGAATGTTCCATGGGCACTAGAGAAGAATGTGTTTTCTGTTGCTTTGGGATGGAATGTTCTGAATATATTTGTGATGTCCATTTGGTCCAGTGTGTCATTTAAGACCTTTATTTCCTTGTTGGTCTTTTGCTTGGATGATCTGTCCATTTCAGTGATGGGTGTGTTAAAGTCTCCTACTATTATTGTATTCTTGTCAATGTGTTTCTTTGATTTTGTTATTAATTGGTTTATATAGTTGGCTGCTCCCATGTTAGGGGCATAGATATTTAAAATTGTTAGATCTTCTTGTTGGACAGACCCTTTGAGTATGATATAGTGTCCTTCCTCATCTCTTATTATAGTCTTTGGCTTAAAATCTAATTGATCTTATATAAGGATTGCTACCCCAGCTTTCTTCTGATGTCCATTAGCATGGTAAATTGTTTTCCACCCCCTCACTTTCAATCTGAAGGTGTCTTCAGGTCTAAAATGAGTTTCTTGTAGGCAGCATATTGATGGGTTTTGTTTTTTTATCCATTCTGAAACCCTGTGTCTTTTGATTGGGGCATTTAGCCCATTTATGTTCAGGGTAACTATTGAGAGATATGAATTTAGTGCCATTGTATTGCCTGTAAGGTGATTGTTACTGTATAATGTCTCTGTTCCTTTCTGATAATACTTTTAGGGTCTCTCTTTGCTTAGAGGACCCCTTTCAATATTTCCTGTAGAGCTGGTTTGGTGTGTACAAATTCTTTCAGTTTTTGTTTGTCCTGGAAGCTTTTTATCTCTCCTTCTATTTTCAATGATAACCTAGCTGGATAAAGTATTCTTGGCTGCATGTTTTTCTCATTTAGTGCTCTGAATATATCATGCCAGTTCTTTCTGGCCTTCCAGGTCTCTGTGGATAAGTCTGCTGCCAATCTAATATTTTTACCATTGTATGTTACAGACTTCTTGTCCCGTGCTGCTTTCAGGATTTTCTCTTTGTCACTAAAACTTGTAAATTTTACTCTTAGATGACAGGGTGTGGACCTATTCCTATTGATTTTGAGGGGGATTCTCTGCACCTCCTGGATTTTGATGCTTGTTCACTTTGCTATGTTAGGGAAATTCTCTACAATAATTCTTTCCAATATACCTTCTGCTCCTCTCCCTCTTTCTTCTTCTTGTGGAATCCCAGTTATTCTAATGTTGTTTCATCTTATGGTATCACTTATCTCTCGATTTCTCCCGTCGTGGTCCAGTAGTTGTTTGTCTCTCTTTTGCTCAGCTTCTTTATTCTCTGTCATTTGGTCTTCTATATCACTAATTCTTTCTTCTGCCTCATTATCCTAGCAGTAAGAGCCTCCATTTTTTATTGCACCTCATTAATAGCTTTTTGAATTTCAACTTGATTAGATTTTAGTTCTTTTATTTCTCCAGAAAGGGCTTTTATTTATCCTGACAGGTTTTCTCTAATATCTTCCATGCCTTTTTCGAGCCCGGCTAGAACCTTGAGAATCGTCATCCTGAATTCCAGATCTGACATATTAGAATATAATATGTCCAGAATAGATCCAGATGGGGAATTGGTACTGGGAGGTACTATGCAGCCATGTGGCAGTTGACATATTTGGAATCTAGATTTAAAATGACAACAGAAGTCTAAATAGAGAACAGGAGGATGCCAAACACAAGTTTGCACAATTTTATAATTGTGTGTTGAATTTCTCTCACTCATCTTCAGGGGTTATTTTAACATAGAGAAACAGAAGAGTTACAAAAATTGGTTTAATTTTTTCTAAAATACTCATTCTATACTTGGAAAATACTTATTAGTAGTATCTATTTAAATAAGGAAATTAAATTATTGATGTAAATACCTAAGAGAAATTACTCACTGGGAGTAAAAAAAAAAGAACTTATCACCGTAAGTGAGAGTATATGAATTTCATGATTCACATAACAACCTGGTTTAGCAATGAAAAGACACAGAGTTGAAATTAATAAAAATGTACAACTAAGATAAAAAAAAATCCTTTCATGTTTTAGCAGTTAGCCATCTCCATCTGTAGTATACTGGCAAGTTGCCATTGATGCTTTTGGATATATTCTCCATTATTTTGTTTTTTAGCTATAAATCAAGATCTTAACTTAATATATATTCTTCTTTTGTTCTTTAGCTATAAGTCAAGATGTTAACTTAATAGTTTGTATGTATTTTTTTTTTTAAGTTGCCAAAGTCACTGTGAACAAAGTAATTTCAACATAAGGGGAAAATGTTACTATATTCTATGTCTCTGTTCCAGTAAGAGCAAGTATCTTAGAATAACTAAATGTCAATTATTCATTACTGTATTATTCCCACTAGTTCAAACGTATGGTAAGAATGCCACCAATAATCATTTTGCTGATATCTTTCATAATGAGAACCTATTAAGCTAACAATGAGACAGGTGTTCATCATTTAAGGGGCTCCTGAGAAGACTGCTCACTTAGCCATTGATAACATTTCTGAGACATTTTCCATTTCTGAATTCCATAAAAGCCTAATTTCACTAACATCTGGATCATTAATGAGAAAAATAAATAAAAAGTTTAGTTGAATTAATGTTGGTATTTTGTAAAATAAATTAAAAAAAAACAAATTAGGTCAAGATGGTTAGTCTTTTGCATTAATTTTAATATATTTACAATCATAATAAGAGTACATGTGTATTTTATATATATAAAATGATGTTGAAAATATTTAATGACTACTAACAATTTTACTGAGTATATACTAGCTATAGGACACTATCCAGGTGGGATTATATCCCTTAAATCATTGCTAAGACCAATGTCACGAAGTTTTTTTCCCTATGTCATCTTTTAGGAGTTTTATACCTTTGAGTCAAAACATTTAAGTCTTTATTTTATTTCAAGTTCATTTTTGCATGTGGTGTAAATTCAAGGAGAAGAGAAGGGAAAAGAATAGTAACTAAGGAAACTGTATGGATGAGACACCATGAGGTGTCTGTGAGATTTCTTTCAACAGACTAAGCTGGAGACCTTAGCGCTTATGCAGTAGGAAGGAGTAAAGCACTTAGGCCAGGGCAAGCCAACTTAGAGATTGTACAATTTTAATACTTTCACTCCTTTTGTAAAGAACTGCTTAAACTTTCTTTGGTGTACACTATATAATTTCTCTTGATAGTAAAGGGAATAGCTTCCAGAAGATGTGGACAAGGGCTATTATGCTCTTCCCTCACCACTGATGGTCAGCAGCAACACGGAAGTCTACTGGGAAGGAAGACACATGTACCAATCAATGATGAGCCAGATGGGGAGAAAGCAACAGTAGTGCTATTTGCTCCTTACTGAGAGGTTGCATCAGATATCTTGTGTGATAGATAGAAACACCTGCCAAAGGAAGCTATCACATCAGCCATGTGGGATTTTAGGCTATAATAAATGTTATTAAAATCAAAGATGAAAAGCAAATTATGCAGCACCAAACTCACTAAACATTGTGGAAATGAAAAAAAAAATTTTAAAAGACCTAGCATACACCATATACTCAAATATATTTCAAGTGTTTAAATAACAAAACATATTAAAGTCTATGAGAGAACAGGAAGAAAAAATATTTACAGTTATATAAAATTATTCATATATTTATGTAGCATTTGGGGATAGAAATTCTTTCTTAAGGATAAAACTATATGCAGATATAACAAAGAAATGAATTACATAGAGTTGACCATTTCACATCTTAAGATGTTTTCAGTAAAATATATCCAAATAAAGGGCAGATTAATGCCCATAAAAACAAATCATATTAGAAGAATAGGGAAAATCATGGACAAGCA
>ML105794.1:0-25332 GCA_003697995.1 Taxidea taxus jeffersonii
CCTTGTGTTGATTATCTCTTACTGAGGATCACAAGGTCTCCTACCATTGAGGTCTTTACTTTCTGTCCTAGGAAGATAGGAGGATTTCCCGGAGTCAGGGGCATTTTATAGATTTTCCATAAGCAGGGTAATGACAGGGCAGAGAAATGCTGATTCATCAATTTTGTACATATTTATTGTGCAGCTACTATATGCCAACTCTGTGCTAAGGACTAGGCACATGTCAGACCTTTGTCCCTGTACACTATTATGCTCAATCTAGGAGGGAGCATGCAGGCTCAGACACAATGTATACATATTATGCTTTAGGACACAAAATATTCTTTTGGTTTCAACCGCCATTTCCCCTGGAGGAAGTTTAATGTGAGTTCTGAGAACATTTTTCCATGTATTCATTTCATTTTAGGACTGCTCCACTTCTGATTTCCCAATTAAAATTTATCTAGATCAGTTTTGAAGAGGAGAGAACCAAGCTTAGTAGGAATTGAAACATAAAATGTGGGGACTTTTCTTAGGAAAAAGAATACAAGGTCCTAGCAGGTGAGAAGATCCATCTGTAAGAAGTGCCTAAAATTTTGGAAGCCAATGAACTCATCGTGGTATATTCTGACTTCTTTTTTGAGTGGAAAGATACCTTGTAATTTATACTAATTCCAAAGGAAGTTAATCTTTTTGTCTGGGTTTTCCAGAGAAAAAAATTTCCATATATAAAACAACCTCTAAATGTTTCCTTTAACCTTATAGTTTGAGTTGAGGATAATGGATGCATTTTTAAAAATGTTTTCTATTTACATGATAGTTTGTACATAAAAATATAATGTCATGGGAAGTTACATTAAAGCATAAGATATTTAAGTATATGTTGGATAAATGAAAGGACAGAAGAAGAGAGAAACAAAAGAACAAAGGAAAGTCAAACCTTTTGTTATAGTTTGGACTAAAAGTAGAAATTAAAAGGTTTCATTTAAAAAATGTCCAGTAAAGGCAGGTAGATACATATGAAATAATTCAAATGTTATTATGCCTACTTTATTTGTAAAAACATTTGGGATATTAATATATGTAAGGTCCTAATTAAAGTAGTGGTAATGAATAAAGAATATCATGTTCCAATACTATAACTTTCATACACACTTTGATTACTTAGAACTTTTGAGAATTAGCAGAATAATTATATAGATGATTTATTGTGCATTTTAATTTAGGTAGGAGGTCATCAAGTCTGGTATTGACTAGAACACTTTAAGCAAAAGTGGCATTTATATTTGGTTATGTTCCTTTAAATCCTATTTGAGATTGTTTTTCTTTAAAAGTTCTTTAAATCCAGGGCACCTGGGTGGTTCAGTGTTAAGCATCTGCCTTGGGCTCAGGTCATGATCCCAGGGTCATGGGATCAAGCCCCACATCGGGCTTCCTGCTCAGTAAGAAGCCTGCTTCTCCCTCTCCCACTCCCCCTACTTGTGTTCCTTCTCTCACTGTGTCTTTGTCAAATAAATAAAATATTTAAAATAAATAAACAAATAAATAAAATAAAATAAAATTTCTTTAGATCCTATCTGAGATTTTCTTTCCTTCCTCTTATTGCCATAGGAAGATATTAAAAACATTATACAATAGTTAATCAGGTGAAAATCTTTTTTTCCTCTTTTGGTAGTATTTTTCTTGAACTTTACTAAAGGATAATATACATACAGAAAACATGACCATACATACTGATCATAAATGCATGATATGATGAAATTTCATCAAGTTAATGATACTTTTTGGTAATCAGAATGTAGATTAAGAAATAGAATATTGAGACTTCTCATGAAGACCCCCCTAACTCTCCCTTCTTGGCACTATTTACTTCCAACTCTATTTCCATCATCAAAGATACCAATTATCCTGAATTTTAATGTTCAATTTTAATATTGAATTCTAGATTCATTTTGCCTGGTTGTAGATATGCATGTACACGTGTGCATAATTCTTACTTTGGTATAATTTTAAGCTAATAAAAATTTGTAAGAATAGTAGAATAAACCCTCATATATTCTCCATGCAGGTTCACTTTTAAAAAGATTATTTATTTTGGAGAGAAGAGTTGGGGGAGGGGTGTGAAGAGGGAGAGAATCTCAAGCAGACTTCATGCTAAGTGCGGAGCCTGCCCCGGGCCCAATTTCAGGACCCTGAGATCATGACCTGAGCTGACATCAAGAGTCGTCATTTGGGGCACCTGGGTGGCTCAGTGGGTTAAAGCCTCTGCCTTCAGCTCAGGTCATGATCCCAGGGTCCTGGAATCGAGCCCCACATCAGGCTCTCTGTTCAGCGGGGAGCCTGCTTCCACCTCTCTCTCTCTCTCTCTCTGCCTGCCTCTCTGCCTACTTGTGATCTCTGTCTGTCAAATAAATAAATACGATCTCTAAAAAAAAAAAAGTCAGTCACTCAACCAACTGAAACACCAGGCACCTCTCTCCAGATTCACTTTTGATCACATTTTGGTGTACTGTCAGCTTTCTCTCATACTCTCCTTTCTGAACCATTTATGAGTTAACTGGAGATGTCAGGTACAGTTATTAGAATCAAGAAATTCTAAAGTACATTGTAGATGGTTTTTTTATTTTAAAATTTACCAGGTATCCATTATTTGTTAATGGATTAAACATAGATTTGCAAAGAATGACCATAATCTGGAGCACTCTTTCTTTGTGGTAATTACTGACATATTCTCAAAGAGAAAATATCAAATTCTAAGAGGCATATCCTACAAATTCATTATTTAACATAAGCTATAGCTCCCAGAAAAACCAGGCTTTGCTTAGGTCTTCGGTGAGGTCCCTGGATTTTGACAATTTTAAGACTGATGGCAAATCTTGTCCCTTATTCTTTCTGTTTTTCTATTTTTTTCTGAATAGACTTGGCTCCACAGTCCATTAACATCTCCATGGAAAGTCATCTTCTTTCATCATCTACTCAGGTTATCAATTAGTTTGTTGGTGTAGATACCATTGATGCTATTTCATAATGTATAGATGAAACAACTTACTATTGAATAGTAACAACTTACATAATGAAACAACTTACTATTCCATTTTGAATTATTTTTTATTCTGTAAGCTAAAAATTTTGGAAAAAAATGCAGTATCTAGCATAGTACCCTTCATATAATACTTTGGAAAACAAAGATAAAAAAAATCCTTATTCTTAAGGACCTTCAAAATTAGTAAGAAGATAGTCCTCTTGTATAAGAATATATCTTATGTGTAGAAGAGAGTACAAGTACCCTAGGGAATTTGATAAGGGAAAAATCAGTTCTACTTGGGTGATCAGAGGAGGGTTTTTGAAAGAGCTGTCTTTTGAAATATGTCACAAAAGACATGTAGGATTTCTACAGGTGATAATCAATACTTGGACAGAATATTGAAAAGAGGATTTGTGCAATGTTAAATGGGTAGAAAAATGCTAGGTAAACTTAGGCATTGAAGAGTCTGATGAGCAGTTGGTTTAGCATGGGTGATGAAGAAAAAATACTACTAGAACAATATGAAGAGCTAAAAACAACTGGCTAAAGAAGTATAGGGGAAAATTGAACATTATTTTATATTGTGAAAAGGTGATATATTTACATGATTCAAAATTAGAAAAAAAACTCTCCATTCTATCCTGGGCTCTCATCTGCTAAGTTGTTGCCTTTTAACCATAAGTGAATATCGTTCTTGATGTCTTAAGAGTTCTATGCACATATAAGAAATGTGCAATACAAATTATCAATCCCCCTCATTTTGGCGGCATATTACATCTCCTTTCTGCACCTTGCTTTTTTCATTAACAATACTTCTTGAAGAGTTTTAATACTAATACAAATAGAGATTATCTTTTTACTTTTGTACTTTTTGTACTTTTGTACTGTACTTTTTATAGTTACAGAATGTTTCATCAAAGGGAAGTATGGTTTATTTGAGTGACACTGTACTGATCTTATTTCTAGAATTTTGTAATGTATCTTTTTCTGCTATGAATATATTTACATATAAGTCATTTCACATGCAAGTACTTATTTAAGTTAACTTACCTAAAGTCTAGTTAATTGGAAATGCACATATGCATTTCTTACTTTGGTAGATATTATCAAGTTGCCAATAGACAGATGTGTACCAATTTATATTCCAACCATGGGTTCACAGAATAGGAACACCTGTTTCTCTATATGTTTGCAGAAGCTTAGGTTATCAAATGATGTATCATTCTAATAGGCAGAAGAGTATTATCAAACTACAGTTGTAATAACAGTTTTCTTACTTTGAGTGAACTTGAATATTCTCTCAAATGTTTAAAAGTATTTACTCTGCAGTCCACCCATCAGCTTCATCCTGCATCTGGTTCCCTGGTAATAATAGTTGTCACCAGTAAGTCAAGAGTTCTAAAGGGTTTCACAAACAAAGCCAGTGAATAAAAGGTAAGGGGTATTATTCTTTTATGAATAAGTCTTTTGCTTCGATATAATTGAGATAAATTAAACTACCTACTTATCCCTGGATAACAATTGGATAAATTCACATCTGATTGACTTAGGTCTGATTTCTGAAGTAATCATGAGTAATGAAAAGGAATTGCCAGGATCAGAATTGCCTTAGAGGAATTAGGTTCAATTCTGAATCTAGGGAATAAGGTCAGCCCTTCCCAAGTCAGAGGGACTATGCACACATCTGAATGAAGTTAGATCTTGTCAACAAAGAAATCTGCGCATGATTTTAGGCAACCAGCATGTCCATTACACTTTGTTTTCTTAAGAATTCTATTAGAGGCATTCACTGAATGGTTCCACTCCATATTTGTGGCTGATCTACTTTACTATACCTATTAAAATTTATCTGTGTGAGAATTGGTTTTGTAGCTCTAATTTCTGTTTCCAAAATGGCAGTTAACTACTTGATAACCCAAGATTTTGAATACCTGATTAAACAGATCTGTTGTAATTGTAGAAATGACTTGGAAAACTAATGACTTTATCATGGTATAAAAGTGAAATGGGTTACTGTGTAAATCCACGTTTTGTGTTATGGTCTATATTATGACACAGGTTTTTTAAGATTTGCTTGATTCAAAGCTATAAATAAAATGATGAACACTTTACCACAGAGGAATTACTGTTAGGAATATATTTGTTTTTAGAGAAAGAGATATTTTGGTAGCTCTCAAAAAATGAATTTTATATTTTTACTACATATTAATTCAGGTTTGATTGTAAATGAATTATTTTATATCACCTCAGAATTCTCTGGTGCCGAACATTCTTTGTTGTTTTCATATTGCCATTGAGAAGATTTAGCCTATCTGTATATTTATCACTTCTAGTTGTTCTTTTGAAATTCCTCTATTCTGCAGGATTTTGAAGCATTTGAAGTAAGAGATAAGAAGCAGGTGTGTTAGCCATTTTCTTCCTTTATTTGGGGGACAGCTAGGAAATAAAAAAAGGTTGTATCCTTAAAAAAAAAAAAAGGTTTTACTTTTCTTGCTATGGACTGAATAGTGCTCCCCCCTCCAAATTCATATGTTGAAGTCCTAATTCCTATGTGACTATTTGAAGATAAGGCCTTTAAAGAGATAAGTAAGATTAAATGAGGTCATATGAATAGATTCCCTGGGGCGCCTGGGTGGCTCAGTGGGTTAAGCCTCTGCTTTCAGCTCAGGTCATGATCCCAGGACCTGGGATGGAGCCCCCGCATCGGCTTTCTGCTCAGCAGGGAGCCTGCTTCCTTCTCTCTCTCTCTGCCTGCCTCTCTGCCTACTTGTGATCTCTGTCTGTCAAATAAATAAATAAAATCTTAAAAAAAAAAAAAAAGAATAGATTCCCTAATCCAATAGGACTGTTTTCCTTATTAAAAAGAGGAAAAAAATGACCTGGTGGACACACACAGAGAAAAGGCCCTATGAGGATATAGTGAGGAGATGGTCACCTACAAGCCAAGGAGAGAGGCTTCAGGAGAAACAGAATCTGCTGACACTTTGATCTTGGACTTCCCTCTCCAGAACTGTTACAAAATAAGTTTCCCTTCTTCAAGCCAGTCTGTCATACTTTGCTATGGCAGCTTAGCAGAGTAATATGTTCATAAATATATTAATAACAGCCTTCTTGGCAAGTAAGCTAACAGTATTAGCTGGAAGAGTTCTTACCTTGGGGATGATTTTAGCAGATGCACCTAATTGCCTAGCATTCCTTATATTAAACAAACCTATAATCTATGTAAATATGGGGCATAGATTCCTGGAAAATAGGTTATGTGTCTATATGCATATAAAATGGAAAATGTTTCACAACTGATACTGTTCACTTTTTGTATAAAGTAATGTACCAGAGTCTATTCGATGCAGTAAGGAAAGACCTAGTGAGTCATGATCTCTGTCTACTTTTCCCCGGGCCTCCAGATCTTTGTCTTTTTGTCATCAGAATGATTAGTAAAATCCCTGGGTCATAGGAGTCTGATTTGACATTTTGATTCTTTAAATTATCACACTGATAAAATTTAGGAGTTATTTCATATAGAAAATGTAGTTTTCTAGGTGAGTGGGTTGGAGTTTCTGTATGGTAAGTTTATTTGGAAAAGAATATATGCCACACTTAGGTAATGATGAAATACAGAGCAGACTTTTCTACATACCTAAGGCATTAAAAGTGTTTACATGTGGTAATTAGACAAAGTGACTAGACTTCAACAATACACATCAGCCTAACTGGTAGGAATATCCAATGAAGTAGAAACACTTTGGTTTCATGGTATAATCTACCAAGGGTAAGACAGGAATCACATTCAATTTTATTTTTTTAAGCTACTTTTATTTTATTTATCAAATAATTGTGTTAGAAGTGAGCCTGAGAGACCATATTTAAATAGTTCTCTATTTCAAGAGCTTCTGATCAGGAAGAGAAAATTACTTAAACATAGAACATATCCAAAGGAAGCTTCCAAACATCCCGCAGTCACATATCATAAGGTCTAACAACCTTAACCATCAAAATAATATACTTAACATCTCAATGTTAACTGTTCTTGTTGTAAATGGGAAACATTCCTACTTTCTTGGTTATCAGTAGACAGAAAGAACAGCTGCTCACTATTTGAAGTCCCCTCCTGTATTTATTTGTATTCTATGCCAGTGAATTTTATATGCATATGTGTTTGTGTGTGTGTGTGTGTGTGTGTGTGTACTTTTAATAATAAAAGAGTAAAAGTTATTCCATTATGGTGCCAGTTCACCTTGGTTTTTGTAAACTACTTTTATGAGGTTACAGAAAGCATTACTTACCTTTAGAACTATACTCATGACATTCGCAGAGATTTTGGAAACAGTTTAATGAAATATACAAAGTGATTATCTGTATGAAAAAAGAACCATACCAGTTGGAAAGAACAATATAGTGTTTGGATTTGTCATTAAAGATTTTTATCTTGCCCAAATCTCTATCCTTACCACCTTAGCCAGCTGTGAAGCTGTACTATTCTTAAAAATTGTCATGGGAAGGCAATTCCACAACTTCCCCTGGCATTATTGGTAATGTTATTTATATTCAGAATACTCTCTTTATGTCTAAACTAAAATATTTAGCTGTAATTCAGGACAGTTTTTTCCAATTCTCTTTTCCCTCCCTCCCTCAATCACCTATAACAGCGTGCAGAGTTGTTATATTATCTACCTTCCTCCTTTATTTTTACTCTCTATGTAACAAGGATGTCATAGATGCAGTATTTTAAACCAAAGGTTTTGTTTTAATGGTGAAAATATCAAACACTGTGGAAGGCTATTAAACGAGATATTTTTCATATTGAGAGTCATTTTAGCATGAATCGAATCACATGGCAGTCAATTTTATTCTCTGATTACACATGCATATGGAATGAACTTGATCTGTGGGAGAATCTCTCTCCCATGCCTTATTCTTTTATCCCCTTAATTTTTACATTCTTATTTTCACTTTCTTCCCAGAGTTTTTTGAGTAATAACTATGTTAGTCAGGTGGAAGAAAATGAACTTTAGTTTATTAGAACAAATTTCACATAAAAGATCTCTTGAGCCCTCTCTAAACATCTGCATGAGGGAGAAAAAATGTGAACCGCCCCAACCTGTTTTATTGGAGCCAAAGTTAGTTGTGGGTTTGTGTATTCATGTGAAATAAAGTATTATCTTTCTAAGTCAGTGTGAAATTATATGCTGATCTAAACCATAAAGATACACGTTATTCTAATAAACTCTAGTAAGTATTTTAATTTTTTTCCTGATAGTGGCATCACTGTAAAATTAAAAAAAAAAACACATTGCAGTGATAGGAAGAAATTTAACTGTAAAACTAAGTTAGCATGTGAACTTGATCACATTGATGAAGCTCCGGTTGATTTTTTTGTCCTAGTCTACTACATGAGAAAAGCAGCAGGTGAAAATTTAATTCTTGGCCATAAAAATTATCATATTGTAGGAGTCAAGGGCAAGCTGCCCCAAGATGAGCAACTCTGGCATGAAAATTATTCTGAGCTAAGGGTGATTAAGACCCTATGGGCCCAAGAGAAACTTCTGTCCTTCCCCTAAGTAGAAGAATCTATAGTGGTGGGCAGGGGAGTCTTTTACAGAAGATGTGTAATTACCAGAGATAAATTTTACCTGCGTGACCTATCTATATGGCCAGGCAAACATCTATTTTTTTTTTTAAAGATTTTATCTATTTCACAGAGAGAGAGGGAAAAGGGGAACACAAGCAGGGGGAGTAGGAATGGGAGAAGCAGGCTCCCCGCCGAGCAGGGAGCCTGATGTGGGACTCAATCCCAGGACCCCGGGATCATGACCTGAGCCGAAGGCAGATGCTTAATGACTGAGCCACCCAGGTGCCCCAAACATCTGCTCTTTTAATTGCCCTATGAATTGCATTTCTTTCCTCTGAGGTCCTAGACCCCTACCACCTTCCCTTTAGTTCAGGATGACATATGTACCTTATTTTTCCTCAGTGTCTTTGGAGTTTCCATGTCTGTGTGGATTTTCCATATATACACTATTGAACTTGATTTTCTCCTGTTAATCTGCCCGATGTCAACTTGATTCTTAGTCCAGCTGGAAGGAAGGACCTTGGACGGGACAGAGATTCTTGCTCCCTGCCAATATCATACTTTAAGTGTTTTAATATGGAGGCACTTAATATTACTTTATTTGTTCTGGATATAAAATTTGTATTTCAAAATGGATAAAAATAAAACTTTTTTTCCAACAAAAATTTACTGTGGGAATCATGCAGATCAATGTTATTGTTTGGAAAGGGAAAAGAATTTTTTACCCTTAAATATGTCACTTTGGCATGAGCATTATTTTGAGCTAAAGACTATCAAAACCCAGCAGATTCAGGAAAAGAGCTTTGCCTCCCCCTTCAACTACCTAAATTAACACTACAAAAGGGGCCTGTAACAGGAAGAGAGCTACTACCACATATTCTCTTTTACCTAAGAAAGTTTTTATATTACAGAGCAATCTTTGTTTCCTAAACATCTCTCTTCTTACTATGAATGCCCTCAGGTATCCAAACCTTTACACTTGATCTTAGCCAAAAGGCCGAGATGCGATGGGTGTCCAAACCTTTAAATATATTTTATAAACTTTCCAAAATCAATTCTAAACATCTAAATGAAGTCCTTTTTACCTTCAACCAGCTTTGGAATTTTCCAGAGGGTCCATGGGACATAGCAAAAGGTGTGCTTTCTCGTTATAAGAAGGAAGATGTTACACTAGGTTTATTTAATATGTTTAATTACACGGGAAACATTGTCAAATAAGAAGTAATTCTAAGCCTTTTTAATGTTGTATATTACAGGTATGTATGTGTTTTGTAAATCGTGAAATTCTTAAAATTCTGTTATGTCCTGGTATAAAGTTAAAATTTGTATTTCTAGTTTTCTTAAAATATGGTATGTCACAGACATGACCACATTTTTTTATCACTAGCATTTTCATGTCAAATGCATCACCTGGTCTTTAACAATTGACATTTTAAAAAAATTTTTTTAAAGATTTTATTTATTTATTTGACAGAGATCACAAGTAGGCAGAGAGGCAAGCAGAGAGAGAGGGGGAAGCAGGGTCCCTGCTGAACAGAGAGCCCGATGTGGGACTCGATCCCAGGACCCTGGGACCATGACCCGAGCTGAAGGCAAAGGCCTTAACCCACTGAGCCACCCAGGTGCCCAATAATTGACATTTTAAAGTATCTTGTCATCCTTTATAGTTATTGTTTTACCTGAGACCTATGCAAAGTACTCCTGTAGAAGTGCTTCATTCAAGGGGAATCATGGAAAGGCCTCTGGCAAGCACAGGTTTCTGATAACTTTGAGATTAGAAAATTAAGCTAGGTAAGGATTTTTCAGAACTAATGGAAAAACTGGATTCAAGAATAAGAATAAGAATGAGGGGTACCTGGGTGGTTCAGTCAGTTGAGCAGTCAACTCTTGATTTCGGCTCACATCATGTTCTCATGAGTCACGGAACTGAACCCTGCCTCAGGCTCCACACTCAGTGTGGCGTCTGCTTGGGAGGCTCTCCCTCTGCCCTTCCCCCCACTCTCAAGTGCCTGTGCCCCCTCTCAAATAAATACATACATTTAAAAAAAAAAAAGAACAGGAATGAATTAATGGTACTGAAAGAACTGATAAGATGGTTTTAATTTATATGACCTTTTTTGTTTGAAACATTGTTGATTCTTTAATATTTCTCCTTTCCAGACTTAAGAAAACTTTTTCTCTTAAGCTACATATGTTTTAAAGCAACTTGGTTAAGTGTACCTTTGTCAACAAAATTGAAACAATTTATCTCCCTACCTGATCCCTCCAGAATTTGGAAAATCTTAGTAAATATTCTTATTTCATGGCAATATATTTATTTGCATAAGCTCAATAAGAATCTGTTCTCGTTGTAACAGGACAAAATTGGAAACAACGGTTATATTACTAAAGCTTTGATGGAATGTAATATTTGAGAGAGATGAGCACAGAAGCAGATATGCGACAACTTTAGGTAACTAAGGCTGACTTTATGGAGCCAATGAAGTCCCTTGCTTAGAGAGTTTCTGACAACCTGACCAGGTGAGTAAGAAAGGTCACTTTCTGGCAAGTGCAAGAAAGTTGGGATACATTTGGGAACTCGAAGAGAGAAATTCACACAAATCTATAAGTATTGCAGGTAAAGTCTCATAGCAAGTCCTTGGCTTGTCTTCCTCGTCTCAAGAGGTTTGAAAGTTCATTCTGAGATTCCTTGTGAAAAATTCCAGCAAAGGAAATTTTGAGTCTATCTGGCCACTCACTATTCTTGCTACATGTATTAAATAATCAGGCCTACTTTATCAAAACCAGATTTATTTTACAAACAAATTAATGTTAATTTGGCTATTTCTGGTCAAAATGAAGGTATTTTATGAGAAAAAATATGTGTCAGCTGCACATCTTGTGGCTTTTAGAATCTAGAGTTGTTATTGGCTTTGAGGTTTTGCTATTTACCTATAAACTGGCTAGATCCTGAATTCTTCCAGTTTCTTCCAATAATAGGCTATGACACTTCAAACTAATGCCTCCAGTTTCCAACCCCCTCCTTTTGGCTTAGAATCATTGAGAATTTAAACTGCCTTTTTTTCCCCCCTGCATCACTGTAAACTGAAGCTAAAAACTTAATATAAACTTTAGAGAAATGCCATGATCACTTATGTTCACACAATCTTCTTTGGGCCAGTCAGAAAGTTCACCAGTGTACCCAAAGAAATCATCAGACATTCAAACTGTGATGGAAAAATCGGTCATATTGCCACTGCCTGCCCCCACTCTATTTGAAGATGCTTTGGGTGTGACACCTAGAAATCTTGACTGGCAGCTTCTCAGGGCTGTCACTGGGTTTTAATTTGCCCCAGCCATTACCCTTTGTGTCTCTTTTATTTCCATAGAAATTCCACTTATTACTTGACTGCTTATACAATACAGGCCTGACTTTGAGAGACCAGTGGCATCACTTCCTTCTAAAATGAAACAACTTAACTGACCTATTCTCAACACAGGCTGGTCTAATGAGATATGGAGCAATCTCTCAATTTAGCTTCAGTACTGTGAAACTTCTTATTTGAAGTTTCAAAGGCAGGACTGAAGAGGAGCAGAACTTGTCACCTCATCATAGGTAACATTGGCATGAGCATTATTTTGAGCAGAAGGCAATCAAAAGCCAGTAGATTCAGGGAAAGCTCTTTACTTCGCCCCTCAACTCCCCCACCCCCTTCCAATGCTGAAATTTACCTTAGAAAAGGGTCCTGAACCAGGAAGAGTGTAGTTGCCAGAGATTCTTTTTTACATAAGAGACTTATCTGAAGAAAGCAACCTTTGTTTTCCAAACAGCTCCTCTTACCTTGTAAACGCTTGTAAATGGCCTTCCTCCCTTTCTATTCCTAGACCCCAACCTCTTTCCTAAATTCTGGATGTTCTGTAAATCTCAATTACCTGGCAGCCTATTGGGTCTCATATTTTTATGAGGCTCATGTACATGCAAATTGTTTTTTCTTGTTAATCATACTTCTGTTTAATAATTAGAACAAGCCAAATAAGTTAGAAGGGAAGAAGGGAAAATTTTTCTGCCCCTCTGCTTTTTTGAAAGACACAGGCCATATCACACAGCTCCCTGCCTTAAGAATCTTACACTTGGTAAGTAAAATAAAACAATTATAGATACCTGCCATAGGAAGCATTACGTATCCTAAACAACAGACAGCAAGAGAACTAAGAAGAATCCATGCAAATGCTAAAATGCTAACAAGGCTCAGATCTCAGGTGGTGGTGATGGGAGTAAATAAATTGAACAAGTTTTTAAATGAATTAAAATGAATAGGAATCGGGTGGATTGAACGGATTTAGGAGAGTTCCATGAAATAAGCCTGTATTCATGGGATCTTTCAATTTTTGAGAACATAATTCATTAAAATCTCTTTCCTTACTGGTGTGTGTTTAATCTTCCTTTTAATTACAATAACACTTTCATTAAAATCTTAGATTTTGTTCATCATAGAAGACAACAGCAGAATTGTATGTCCTGTGAATAACTGTAATTTTGGAAACAAGATTCAAGGAAAGAGATTCTCTGAGCTCTTAGAAACAAAGAATATCTTTCCTTTCTTCCCTTATTTCCATTAATGTTGTCTTTTCTCCTTTAAAGCTATGAGAAATATTCTGAATACTAATGTGACAAAATCAGATGCAATCCCCAAATACCATATTTGCTTAATGATAAATACCTAGTCCTTACCTTTAAGAAAATTTAGACAATTCTGTTTGTCCTGTAGCCTTGGGGTAGTCAGGAAAGTTAGGCACAGTATTTTAATGTTCATTCCTCCTCTTTCGCTGTTAGCTATCATTAATCCCTAATGCCTGGAACGGCATAAATTTCTTCTACAAAGGAAGCCCACAGGTCGTTTTTATTTGGAGCACTTTTTTTTATATGCGCCACAATATATTCCATTATGTATTACCTCGTCTGAATGCAAAACTGTTTTATATGCAGATTTAAGGTAATGAGCACTCAAGTTTAAAAAATGGTTCTGGTATCCTGTAGCTTCTCAATAATAATATACTCTTACATTCCAACAGAGAAGGATGGATTATGGGTTTTTCAATTTGCATCAGGCATATTAATTGCAGAGTAGGGTTTCCACATAAAATATCAATGTACTGGAACAAACTGTTAATGTACCAGAATATGAACACTTATACTCATTTCTGGAACTTTAAAAGGAATCATCCTTTCTCTCTCTCTCTCTCTCTCTCTCTCTCTCTCTTTCTCTTTCTCTCTCTCTCTCTCTCTCTGTTTTTGTTTTGTTTTTTGTTTCTGTACCTCAGGAGATGGTACAGTTTTTTAGTCAGCTAATGAGAACTATGTAACCTCTGTTTCTCTGAAAATCCCTAATTAGATTAAGTGCAGCAAGGCTTTTCTAGTCATTCTGCTGGGGAACAATACAACAAGCCATTAGGGAAAGAGAATAATTTAGAGGATCTGGAGGAAACTTATTTTAGAGTTGCTTTTAAGAAACATGACATGGAAGATCAACTTTATGTTGTAGTTGGAGGCAGAGAAGCACACTCAACTTTTATTTGCATTATATTTCTCAACTGTGAAGAAAATACCTAAACTAGTAAAACTGTAATTGGAAGTTTTAGAAATAATTTTCAGCTGAGGTTTTCACTGTAAGCTTAATTATAGAGAACTGTGTATTATGGTACTTTATTGTATGGAAGTACTTGAATTATGGATTGTCTTGTAGGCATAAAATTATGAATGTCCATTTTTTAAAAAAATTGCAATAAACAAAATCCTTGTGCTTCATCTTTTTAAAAAGGATTG
Source organism: Taxidea taxus jeffersonii (assembly GCA_003697995.1). Taxonomy (NCBI): domain Eukaryota; kingdom Metazoa; phylum Chordata; class Mammalia; order Carnivora; family Mustelidae; genus Taxidea; species Taxidea taxus. Next base: position 14,377 of record ML105794.1, read on the forward strand.
ATAACTAATATAAATTACGGATTCAGATTGGTTAGATTATGACACAGATCTGAATATTTAAAGTATATGTTCTATATTTTATAATGTGGATGTTTTCCTGTGCTGAAAAGATAAAGCAGCAGGAAGAAATATTTTGAGGTTTAAACACACAGACTATATATTTTTTTCCTGTTGTCTGTGCATAATACACAAATTCTAAGTAATTGATGAATATTCATTGAATAAAATTCTCATCTATTGTATCCTAAATTGTCAATTATTTTACACTGTTATTTTATTCCATATTCTTTTTGATGCCTAATGAAATTCGTGATTTTATTATGCCCAAACAACAGTAAAATGGAAACCGACTTTTCAAAATCACTCTGAGAAAGACAGTATCTGAGTTTGCATGCCACAGGTATAAGCAAAGAATTATTTCACTAGGGAAGAGAAGAAATACCACCCACATAACCCAACTGGAGACCTGATTCATTTTGTGTCTGGAGCAATCCATGCAATGTTACAAACTGAAATGAATTTCCTTTTCAATCTTCAGGCGAAAAAAATAGTGAGAATGCCCTGCTTTCTCTGTCGATGTAAATTTTTCTTCTTGCCTCTAAAGCAATGTGTGTTTGTTTTATTTTGCAATGGTAGCTTTGACCTCATAATGCTATTATAAGGCTAAGTGTGTCATGGGTCAAAAATGAAGGTAAGATAGACTTTCCTCAGCACTAAAACACAATCTAATCTATGGTAAAAGTAATTTTGATACTGTTTAAAGAAATAGCCCTGGGCAACATGAATGGTCTTTGCCAGCATGCTGGCTGGAAAACAGGCATAGACGGATATGCTCAATGAAGAGACGAGGGTAGATCACTAGCATATATACTGTGTTGGCATCTGTTGGGTGCTAACATTTTGAGAAATGATGAAAGTGTGTTATTCTTTTGTATTACATATTGTGGGTGTATTTTAAACTCAAGGAATTTGATTTCTAGTAAGAAAGCTAAATAAAGTGTTGCAATTGTTTTATTTATGGGCAGTTCTTTCAACTGAACTCCTTTTATTTCCCAATGTGTTTTCTTCTCCTTGTTTGAAATGCCATATAACACAACATGCTGCCCGTTTTGTGTGCCTTTTTATATTGTGAACAAAGATGGAAAGTAGTCCAAGTACCTCATTCAAAAATCTTTTACTTAATTCCACCAGTTGATAACATCATGTTTTCAGAATTTGCTTTTCTTGGTAAACATCCTAAAAAAGATTTAATCCTTAGGAAGAATGCCATAAATCTTAATTTGATACATATAGCGGTTTAAGTTTTTTATGAACTTCTACTATTGAATGAAAATTGCTTTGGGATCATAATACTTTTAGAGGTGGTGATTAAGTGCACTTACCCCTCCTCCTTATACATTTACCTTCTATGTCCTCAGATAAAAATCAAATGAAAATTAATCTCACATTCAAAGTGATGTTAACTGAATTCAGGAATCTTATGATGTCCTTACTTCCTCTGAAGCATCATTTGGCAACACAGATACAATTCCAGCATAACTGCTGATTTTTACCTGCCGTTTTTATTTTTTAATTCTTGTGGGGAGAGGGATTTAATCTCTCAAACTTCGTTGGTAAATTACATTGATGAATGCATTCTGACAGGAAGCTTTACGGAAATGAAAAGGACTCCTGTGTAAGGGTGGGAATAACTATTCTAAGAGCGTTTTCATGGTGCTTGTTGCCAGGGAAACCACTGCTTTGTCTGTACGTGTTTGGAATGGCTGCCTCATTAGAACTCAGGCTCCAGACAGTCACTTTGTGGTCCTGATGAAATGAAAAGGATGAACATATTTTAGTTGATTAACTCCAAATTAAGAAAAATAGCATACTCAAAAGACAGACTTCCAAAAGCTAAACATATAGAATTAGAAGGCAGCTATAAAGGTAACACTGATGAGCCCTTTTTAGCCACTTGTGTGACTAAAAGAATACTTTTATTTTTTTTCTTTCCCTTTGTCTATTTACAAATATATAGAAGAGTAAGCAATGATATATTATACATTAACAGCTGCCAAATAAACACTGGATGTGACAGATCCTGGTAGTTGCACAAATATGTGCGTATTTCTTTTATTAACAATTCATTTTTTCCTTGCAGTGACTGGTCTATGTCATGGCTACAATATTATCACAGCAGACTGAATTCATTGACTCGGGCATAAAGGTATCGAAAACCTGTGTTCGAAACACACATTGGGGTAGTATTCATTTTTCTTTAAACAAAGCAGTGTCATTCAGAAATTGTATGGGTCAATATTAAAGGCAAAGAGGGCAATATAACTTTTATGATTGCTCCAAACTTAAAAGATTTTTTTTTAAAAGATAGCAAGCAGGCATGAAAACCTCTTAAGTTCAAGGAAGCTCAAACTCACAATACTACTTCTTGCATCTTATCATAGATCAAATTTCCTTTGGCAATTCATTGGCACTTAAAAATTCTGTGCCTGACTCATGATAAAGAGATGAAGCAGCAGATTTATAGGCTCTTTTCTTTCAAAAACAAGTTATATAAATTTCTTGTTCTGTCATTCTATATAAGTATACTCAAGGTACTAGAATCTTAAATATTATTATTAACGATTTAACCGGGGGGGTGGGGGCGGAGATATACAAAATCCAAAGAAAAATTTTGCCACAGCAGATTTTTTTAATCCCTATCATTCAAATAAGTTAGCTTTAATCAAATTAACAATATGGATTTTTTTTCCTGTAGTACCATTTCAGGAAGAGTAATATCAAAATGATCTCCCGAACTTTGTAAGCTTAGTTTTAACTGGCAATCATCAAAAATTTGGTTTTATACATGTTAAACATAAAATAGCTATTAGACATTTGAAAGGAGATGTTTTTAAGGAAACTTTTACAAGAGTAGAATGCACAAGACTTGGTTTTTAATTGAGTGTAGAATGAGAGGAAGGTAGAGATAAATTCAGAGTTTATCATGACTCTCAGGCCTGAATGAGTACAAGCTACTAACCTTACACAGTCATTCATTGAGATTGGAACTACTACAGCAATAGTTCTCAATTTTGGGTGCACATGAACATCATTTGGGGAGCTTCTAAAAATACTAATGCCTTGAAATGACATTGAAATAACATTGTGTGTCAACTATATTTCAATTTAAAAAAATACTAATGCCTGAGATATAACATCAGGGATTTTTATTCAAGTGCTAAGGGGTTGGGTCTACAATGGTATTTAAAAATTGCTTCCCTGCCAATTCTAATATGAAACCAGACTTTAGAACCTTGATATTAGAATCATTATGGTGCTTCTTAGCCTCACCTGAATATTAGAAGCACCTGAAACTTTTTTTAGTTACTCCTACAATACACAGGTAGCACTTCAGATTGATTAAGTCAACACCTGCAAAAGTGGGTTCCAGAATTTAAATTTCCCCAGGTGATTCTCATGGAATTCAAGGTTGAGAGTCTTGAAACTAGGAGAAGAGTAGTTTAGGTGAAGGAACTGATGTTAGAAAGAAACATTGGATTTGAAAGGGCTCTGGGACGGCCAGCTGGAAGTACTTAGGATACACTTGACTATGAATCTGAAGCTATAGAGCACAAGTCTGGATATAAAATGTCAATTACAGAAACACATTTATAATAATGGAATACTGCAGACAGAAGGGAATCATTGGGACCCTTACATAGAAGGAAGAAAAGGGACAAGAGCAAAAGCTTAGGAAACACATTTGAGAGGAGGCAAGAGGACAAAGGATCACAGCTAAAAACTGAGAAAAACAAAGGAAGGGATTTGGAAAGCTAAGACATCATGTACTCAGGTTATTCATATTCTCTCATCTCCCTTCCTTTGCATTTCTTCTCCCTCTCTCTCCCTCTCTGCTCCTTTCCTTCCTTCTTCATTCCTCCCCTTTTCTCTCATTCTCTCTCATTGGATATTTACTCTCTCTTTCCAATCTAAATATTGCTTTTATCATGGATAATATTTAGGTTGATAAACATAAATAATATGATTTTAAATACCTTGACTTATATTTTTCCTATACTGCAGAACAGAGAACCAATCTCTTGGTTTATAGTATCCGTGGCCATTCTTGGATATTACTTCACACAAAACCAATTCAGGGGCCCCTGAGTGGCTCAGTTAGTTAAGCATCTGCCTTTGGCTTAGGTCATGATCTGGGGTCCTGGGATTGAGCTCTGAGCAGAAAGCCTCCTTCTCCCTCTTTCTCTGTCCCCCCCAACCCCCGCCCATGCCCATGTCCTCTCTCTGTCTCCGTCTCTCTCAAATAAATAAAATCTTTATTTAAAAAATTCGAATTTGAAACTTCAGCATTCCATCTACTGAAACAGTGGTCTATTTCAAACAACTTCATACCAGTATTCTCAATGCTCAAATCTCTTGTCCTTGTGTCATATTTTCCCTGATATGAACAAGTATTGGATCTCTCCAACCAATCTCTTTCTCCTCAAACATCCTGATATTAGAGTGAAATTAGAGAAAATGTCATATATATATGTAGATTATGATGCTCTAAATCTCACCTGGTCAGTATGTGCTACTTGAAAATTATCTTGATTGGTTACCTTCCCCCATGTAAATTATAACAAAGTTTTACCAATCTGTTCAAATCCCTCACCTTATTGCCACTACTGCAAAAGGTGAATCTAATCTTAGGGAAAATTGTGGCTATCAGTAAAATTCCCTCAATTTCTTATCCTGATTTCTTTATATAACACATAAAGAAAAACAATAGGATTATAACTACACTCACTTTCATACCTTTGTTACGAGTCACAGAGGATGAGCTGTTCATCATTTTCTTTTTAAGGATGATTTCTCCATGGGGTGCCTGGGTGGCTCAGTGGATTAAGCCTCTGCCTTCACTTCGGTCATGAACTCAGGGTCCTGGGATCGAGCCCTGCCTCAGGCTTATTGTTTAGAAGGAAGCCTGCTTCTTCCTCTCCCTCTCCCTGGCTTGTGTTCCCCCCTTGTTCTCTGTCAAATAAATAAAATCTTTTAAAAAAAGAGAGAGAGAGAGAGAGAATAAAGAGAATGAAATCTCAGATTTCAAGTTATATTGCTAAGCTGCAATAATCAAAACAGTGGGGGTGCCTGGGTGGCTCAGTGGGTTAAAGCTTCTGCCTTCAGCTTGGGTCATGATTCCAGGGTCCCGGAATCAAGCTCCACATCAGGCTCTCTGCTCAGCAGGGACTCTGCTTCACCCTCCTCTCTCTGCCTGCCTCTCTGCCTACTTGTGGTCTCTGTCTGTCAAATAAATAAATAAAATCTTAAAAAAAATAATCAAAACAGTGGCACTGGCACAAAACTAGCTATATGGATCCATGGAACAGAGTAGAGGGCTCAGAAATAAACCCACAATTATATACTCAATTAATCTATGACCACAGAGGCAAAAATATACAATAGGATAAAGACAGCTTCTTCAACAAATGGTGCTGGGAAAACTGGAGAGCTACATGCATAAGAATAAAACTTAACCACTTTCTTTTACTGTACACAAAAATAAACTCAGAATGGATTGAAGAACTAAATGTGAGATCTGAAACTACAAAGCTCCTACAAGAAACTAGGCAATAATTTATTTGACATTGGCTGTTGAAACATTTTTCTAGCTATGTCTCCACAGGCAAGAGAAACAAAAGTAAAATTAAACTATTGGGACTATACCAGAATTCAAAGCATTTGCACAGTGATGGAAACCATCAAAAGTGTGACAAGACAAACTACTGAATGGGAAAAGTTTTTTGCAAATGATATATCCAAGGGGTTAATGCCTAAAATGTATAAATAACCTATACAAGCCATCAGCCCACCCTCAAATCCAATTAAAAATGGTCAGAGGACCTGAATAAGATGTTTTCCCAAAGACATACAAAATGGCCAACAGGCACATGAAAAGATGTTCAATATCACTAATCAGGAAAATTTAAATCAAAACCACAATGCAATATCACTTCATACTTGCCAGAATGGCTAAAATAAAAAAATATATAAGAAATTACAAGCGTTGATGAGGATGTGGAGAGAAAGGAACTTGTACACTGTTGGTGGGAATGCAAACTGGTGCAGCCACTGTGGAAAACAGTTATGGAAGTATGGAAGCGCAAAAAATTAAAACTAGAATTACCATATAATCTGGGTTTTACCCCAAAAATATAAAAACATTAATTTGAAAAGATATGTGCATTCCTATGTTTATTGCAACATTATATACAAGAGCCAAGATATGGAACCAACCCTTTATTTTTTTTTAAAGATTTTATTTATTTATTTGACAGACAGAGATCACAAGTAGGCAGAGAGGCAGAGAGAGAGGGCGAAGCAGGCTCCCTGCCAAGCAGAGAGCCCGATTCGGGGCTCAATCCCAGGACCCTGGGTTCATGACTGGAGCCAAAGGCAGAGGCTTTATCCCACTGAGCCACCCAGGCACCCCCCAACCCTTTATATATAATAGGATATTACTCAGCCACAAAACCAACCCAATATATATAGAATGGAACCAACTATATATATACATATACATATGTATATATATGGAGAGAGACAGAATGGAATAATATTCAGCCACAAAAAGCATGAGATCTTGCCATTTGCAACAACATGGAAGGACCTAGAGGGTATAATGATAGGTGAAATAAGTCAAACAGAGAAATACAAATACCAGATTTCACTAATGTAAAATTTAAGAGGTAAAATATTGGAATAAACAAAGAAAAAAAGAGAAACAAACAAACAGAAACAGACTCTTGCATTCAGAAAACAAGCTGGTAGTTGCCAGAGGGGAGGTAGGTGAAATACATAAAGGGGATCAAGAGTACAATTATCTTGATGAGCACCAAGTGATGTACAGAATTGTTGAATCACTGTATTTTATACCTGAAACTAATATAACACTGTATGTTAATTTTAAAAAAGTAAAACAATAATTTTAAAAGAACTGAATAATAAATTTTACAGTGAAGAATGATGAGGAAAGAAGCCATGACTGAAGATATGGCTTTAAGTGTCATTCATAGAAAAGTGGAAATTCAAATCTTAAGAGTGGATGAGATTCCTAAAAGGACAATTACAAATGATGACAGTAAGAATGTTGAGAAATGCCATCCCATTAAAGGAGGATGCAGGGTGGTATTATGAGAGAACATAGTCCCAGAAATCAGACTGAATTGTGTTTGCGTTTGGCTTCACGACATGCTATGTGATCTCAGACTGTCTTCTCAGTCAGCTTCATTTTACTCATCCACAAATTAGGGGTAATATTATCTCCTTTAAAGGATTATGGGTGTCTGTGCGGGTGTGCATGTTTGTGTATGTTTGGGCAGAGAGAGAGAATGCAAATTATTACTCAATGAGTATTTCTATTTTGTTGTAGATTACAAATATAAATCAAACAAAAAGTTAAGTCAAAGTAGTGTAAAGGATTAGAAGGTCTAAGAAAGATGCAGTGTTTTAGAAACCAAAGGAAGATAGTTTAACAACAGTGGATAAACCAGGGGTTGAAAAATCACTAAGAAACATTATTTTTAGAAGTGAATAAATCTATTATAATGATAATAAGCTAATAGCATGTCTTAATTTATTAACATCTCAAAACTGAAATAGGAAGTACTTGTATGCATATTACTTTATTTACTTTAATATGTAAAAAAAGGGAAGCAATTGATGTTCAGATTTCCAGAGACATGTTGTTTTTATTAAAAATCCAAGTTTTGATTGGACAAGTGATGCATGAATGAGATATAAAATACAATAGTGCCAAATGAGTGGCCAGGAAAAGGAAGGCTTTCTCTGAGTATGTATACAGATTTCTCCTCAGCAGCAACTGCCTTTGCTTTCTTGTTTTAACTTCTCACATTTTTGTGTGCATGCACACACACCTCTCCCTTTCTCTCCCTGTATTTCTCCATGTTTGGGGCTCATTCCTAAGGCATATGTAGATTTTTTTTCTTGTCTGCTGCCTTCTCTTCTTTCTTCAAATTGCCTAATATTTCATTCCATAATACGCCAAAATTTATTTAGCTAGTTCTCTATTGATAGGCACTGAGGGTCATATAATTTCTGTTAAACCTCTGTAAAATGTACTGAGTCTTATAATTAACATAAAACTTTCATATTCTAATTGGACTTGTGTAAGAAAATTGCATTTTTTTCCAGCTGTGCCCAAAAGCTTAAAGCTGAAGACATTCTAGAACTATCAGGGCATTTCTGGGTTTTCATACGTCGAATTCCAACTCAAAAAGTGAAGGATTTTTGAACTTAGTATATGCTAAAACTTTCAAATTCAGTATAGCAACATAGAATTTGCATTGAGAGACTTATTAGAATCTTTCTGGAGTGGTTTGTCAGTAAAAACAAACAACAAAAAAAACCCATGATACATGGAATCCCCTATGGCTAACCAAAGTACAGTTGTATCTTTTGGACAGTAAGGCATTTCAAAGCCTTGTGTACAGTGCTATGTGACTTGTATAGACTTGTATAGTCACATAGGAAGGCACGTGTGCAGCCCTATATATGAAGGCAGATGAAAACCCCATGAGATAGGTGTCTGGTTTGTTTTAGTTTTATTTCCTGTACAACAAAGATATGGCTTGCTTATCTCTGACTCCAACATTTAGGTATCTCAAATACAAGCAAATAATTGCATAAGTCTCTGCCTTCAGCAATTTGAGACACAGAGGATCACAGGATTGACAGAGAATGATTTGCATTTACATAATTTACAGATATGGCCTCTAAAATATTGATAATTAGTTTATTGTAGTTTCACCTTTCTACCTTCAGAAGAACAGATTATTACTGTTTTTTTTTTTTGTTTTTTTTTGTTTTTTTTAATGGGAAGTGGTAATTACAGATTTGAGTAAAGTTGAATGAAGTTAAAGAGAAACTGCAGTGTCAAATTCCCTGCCAGGGAAGATTTGCATTTATACAAGTAGAAAGTTCTTTGCAATTCCCACTAAGCTATAATATTATCTCTAGTTGTGTTTGTGGATTTGCATCATTCTAAAAACAACCACTTCCTAGGTCATTATTTTCCATATAAAAACAATGTTTCCTGGGAGTAAATTTCTTCCTGAGATTCAATTTCTGAATATTCACAAGGTGAAAATAGTGTTCATCTCTTTTCAAGTGGAAATTCTCTGAACTGCAAGTGGGTGGCTATTTTATAGACTGAACCTCAAACAAAACATATCACTTTTATTATTTTTTAATTTTTTGGAAGATTTTATTTATTTATTTGACGGAGAGAGAGAGAGAGATCACAAGTAGGCAGAGAGGCAGGCAGAGAGAAATGGGGAAGCGGGCTCCCTGCTGAGCAGAGCCTGATGCAGGGCTCAATGCCAGGACCCTGAGATCATGACCTGAGCCAAAGGCAGAGGCTTAACCCACTGAGCCTCTTAGGGTGCCCCCAAACATACCACTTTTAAATGATATATTGTAAAAGTTTGTGTAAACATGTGTATGTGGTGTGTGTCAGTGTTTCCTGGAAGCTATGTGAATGGATAAATATAAAACTTAAAACCACATGCATATATAACATGACTTTTGAATAATTAAAAATGAGAATGTATCTTCACTGGGAAATAATACAATGCAAATTTTTAAATGTCTTTAAAATTTTTATATCTGATAATCTCTACCATTTTTTCAGTTGTCTCAGGAGAGCTTCTAATAACTATGAGTAGCTACAAATATGTTGGAAATTTTATTTGCATGTTGACATTTGAATGTTGCCCAATTTATATATTTCCTAGTAGGATTTATATTAAATCAAGAATCTTGTTTTTTTAAATAATTTTTTTTAAAAAGATTTTATTTATTTATTTGAGAGAGAGAGAATGGGAGAGAGAGAGAGAGCGTGCCCGCACAGGAAGGGGAGGGTCAGAGGGAGAAACAGACTCCTTGCTGAGCAGAGAGCCGATTCAGGACTCATTCTCAGGCCTCCAGGATCATGACCTCAGCTGAAGGCAGTCACTTAACGGACTGAGCCACCCAGGCGCCCAAGAATCCTGTTTTTTAACAAGGAATATATCCTTGAGGATAACAAGGTGTTAAATCATCACCATTATTTATAACATAAACACATTTTAAACAACCGAAATGTGTACTACAAAGAGAATAGGTAAATAATGATACATCCATGCTTTGAAATACCCTACAAACCATTGAAAATAATGACATTGATCTATATATGCTGACACAGAAGGGGTATCTGATAAATTGATAAATTGTTTCTTTGAATTTCATTCTATTTGTATAAATAAATTAATATACTTGCAGAACTATAGCATTATGCAACAGGAGCAGGTATATTATTCAGTAATGCTATTATGTATGCATTATAGATATTTCTGCATACAATTACATAGTATTTGAGGAATTGTTAGCATTTAAAAATGTATACATGTGTATACATTTTTCTATATTTATGTAGAAATTCTATATCTATGTAGAAAAAGTTATGGTAGTAAAAGCCGCAAATTTTATACAGTGGAAATCCTCCTAGGTAGGATGATGGAAAAAAGATGAACTTAATTTTGCTTTTCATTTTGATTTAAACCTTTATATTGCTTGTATTTTTCAACTTAATTTGCATTACCTCCATATTATTTTTCTTAAAAATATAACTATAATTGGAATTCTACTTTGGAATTGTATGTCTCTTTTAACTCATGTCCTTTCTCCTTAATGATCAGTTTCTGTACTGACTTTGCAAAAATATTAGAATCCCACCAATTAAAGAAACCAAAAAGTTTTAAAAAAGCAAAATTATGCTTAGCGAAATAAGTCAACTGGAGAAAGAGAACTACCACATGATCTCCCTGATATGAGGAAGTGGAGATGCAACGGGGGTGGGAGTTAAGGTGGTAGGAAAAGTAAAAATGAAAGAAGATGGGATCGGGAGGGAGAAAAACCAAA
>ML105794.1:25432-58401 GCA_003697995.1 Taxidea taxus jeffersonii
AAAAAAAAAAAAAAGCAAAATTAATTAGTAAGCAAACTAAAACCAAACCTTCTCTTAAGGACATCACCTTTTATACCAAGCCTTGAAATGAGATAGCATGAACTATGTTTGGATCTTTCCTGCTCCTAAAGATGTTTAACTTCAATAATCAACTCCAAACTCTGTGCTGTCCCACAAAGATACTGTTAACCTTACTTTTAAATCACTAGCCTGACTCAGGCTACTGGTATCTTGCTTGGATTATAGTTAGTAGCTCTTACACTGGTTTTCCTGCCTCTAATTTCTTAGCAGTCATGGGGTTTGCTTTCTGAGGCATAGATGAAATCATGTTGTTTTACCTATCAAAATATCTGTGGGCTCCACAGAATACATTTTAAATTTCTAGGCGTAACATAGAGGACCCTTCTTATCCTGGTACCAGATTGCCTATTAACATCACTTTAAACTGCAACTTTCCAATCACTCTGAAACTTCCATGAATGTAATATGCTATTTCATACCTCTGGTCTTTTTAACCATGTCATTTACTTCCTTTATTCTCCTCATCCTTCAAATCTCACCACAAACACCAGTTTCCAGAAAATGGTTTATTTTATCTGACATGGAATATTCTTGTTCTCCCCGAGCACTATGCTTGATCTATAATAGAGATCTTTCTTCATCTGTATTTCCTTAGTTGGCTTTTGATTTATATTGCTCTTCAGTGAATAATTTGTTTCTGGAAATCAGGCCCTACTTCAGTTGATCAATGAATTCTTGATTCCTAATAAAATTGTGTTTGATGAATTTGTTTGCCTTGCTTTTAGCCAATATATTTAGAATTCCTTTAGCCATACACTTACTAGGCAACACTGTCGATGAGGTTGCTACACATGGGCATGGCTAAGCAAATGTAAGTGTCCTCTTCATTCTATTTGAAAATAAGTGTATGTCCTATCTATTTGTTTCAATACATTTGGTATACTATATTTACAACTACTTGTGGATCTGCATCTTTGTCTTATTGATGTTTTAAAGATGTGTATTTGGCAAGATAACCACTAGACACATGCACCTATTTACATTTATATTTAATCAAAATTAAATGAAATAAAAAATGTCCTTCCACTGTACTAGCTATATTTAAAAGACTGTGTCTATATTATAGAAATGTCCATCATCAAAGACTTTCCAATTAACTTGCTGCTCCAAAGTTTAGACTGAAAATAAAAATTATCTACATGCTCAATTGGTGACATCCTGATATAGAAATGTCATACTTTACAACTGAATCTTAGCATTGCTTTGACTTAAGTTGTATATATCTATACTACTAGCTTACTAAGCAACTGATATAATTTCTTCAAAACTTCAAAATTTACCCTCAATAACACGGTTGATTGCATATATCCCCTTACACATCTGGGTCATATGGATCACACACATCAGCTACTTTATGAAAAGGAGGGCTGGACTATGCATACTTGTGGAATACATAATAATCCAACTCCCTCTAACAGAAGATCCAAACACTTTGTTGCCCAATTTAGTGAAATAATGTCAACGAAGGGACCTAGAGAGGATGGAAATTTAGGGTCCAGAATATAAAAGTCCACTTGTTCTCATCTTTAGTGTAGAAATGTCCTACTCTTACACAAAGGTCACACAAAATATCATGTTTTTAAGCCTTTAGGTATTGGCATTGACTTCACTCACTGTCTTCATCTTTCAAGGCTTAATTTGAACTATCTCCCTCTATTTTTCTCCTCTCTGGTTGAAAAGTCTCTACGTTCAGAAAGAAATGCAAAAAAGAAAATTCTGCTATTTGGGATGAGGACTTGCTTCTTTTTGATATAGGGTATTGGATCCTTTAATAATAGCTTTTTTAATGCAGACTAGATACATATTTGATCATCTAACATAGAAGTTGGAACTTTGGCATCTGCTTAATAAGCACCACTTTGCTGACTCCATTTCACACCTATAAAAGAACTCGCTGCCCTTTTTGTTAACTAGATGAGCTATATTTTTCACTTTGAAAAGACATGCCCCTGATGCTTTGATGGTGAGAGACTGCCTCACCACATTCCTTCTCTGTTATTAAGGTACTGTAGTTTTGATTTCATAATTTCAACAGAGATTCATTTAACAAAGGAGTGAACGAAAGTCTAACAAAGGATCAAATTGTTATCACTGGGGACATAACCTCTGCCAACTGATCTTCAGTAATGGAGGGACTCCTCAGTAGGAAGAAGACTTTCATGTTGACACTTACTGGATAGAGAACTCTTTGCACATACAACCAGTGAAGTATTTGATATAAAGAGGAAAAAGAAAAAGTCTTAGCAAGCTAAAGAATTAAGTAGCACTGTTAGCTTTTTTCAAAAGTGGCAGTAAAAATGATGTAGGGGAAAATAATCTCCTCAAAATTTTAGTCTAATCAATTTCCCCAAGAATAACTGAAAAATTATTCATCCCACAAAATTAATTTTCACTAATTACATTTACCAATTTCTTCTCTGTAATTCTCTTTTCACATGAACAATGTTTCTGGGAGTGAATTATATAAAATACGAAGTATATGGAAAGTACTGTTGGATTGATTTGAGAAAAAGCTATTCATTCAATATTATTCAATATATATGTATTAATGCCAACCACCACCACAAAACAAAAACCCACATTGCCTTTTCTCTACTTAGATTACCCATAACTTCTGTCATAAACTTGCTTTTATATAACTACTCAAATATATCTATATTTTGCATAACTGCAAAACTTAATTTTAATCAAGAAACCAAATAAACATATTCCCTATCATTTTTTTTTTTTTTAAGATTTTTTTTTAATTTGTTTATTTGACAGAGAGAAATCACAAGTAGGCAGAGAGGCAGGCAGAGGGAGAGAGGGAAGCAGGCTCCCCGCTGAGCAGAGAGCCTGATGCGGGGCTCGATCCCAGGACCCTGGGATCATGACCTGAGCTGAAGGCAGAGGCTTTAACCCACTGAGCCACCCAGGTGCCCCTTCCCTATCATTTTAAACCTCTTTATTTTCCTATATTTCTTTTCCTACATTCATGATTTTGTAAGTTACCATAACATGAAATCTCAAAAGATTTCTCTGGGCAAAGTCTAAAGATCACTACGTTAGAATTGCTAAACAAATATATTCACATTCATTCTCATGGCTAAATTTTTATTAAGCAAGTTCAGTATTTACTTTTTCCTTACTTATGTGAAAACTGTATAGGATTTTTCGGGAAATAGCATCATCCAGATAAAAATGTTGAAAATATCCCCAAACCATAGGGCTCATAAAGAATGAAGGAAGCAAGCGTGCCAACTAATCTAGTTCACCATCCTCATAAAGGGCAATGGTGGCACTTTAGAGCCAGTACATCTATTCATTTCCATGGTAATAAAACCATTCCTGAAAGTGACTTTGTCCGGAGTAAATGGCTCTGTGTTATAACATGATGTACTTCAGAGGTGACTTGTCGTAGATCACCAAATAATGTGACCATCTTATACCTTAATAAAAAGTTCTCTGTTCATTCAAGTATCTTTTTGCTAACTGTATTACCACATTTCTAAAATTTAGCCCACTGTTTCAATAGAAAGAGGCATAATATAAATGCTAGCATGGCCAATGAATGGAAAGGGATGCAGAGGAAGCAAGTAGGTACTTCCCTGTTCTCTCTCTCTCTCTCTCTCTCTAACACACACACACACACACACACACCCACACACACACACACACACGTGTTAAATTTTTGCGTTTAAACAGAAAAAAAAAAGCTGACATGCTATAAAAGATAGATTCTGATGTGAAGATTACTGGTTAAAAGTGAAAATTATGAAAGTGATAGTTATGTATTCAGGGGTATTATTGGCTCATTTTAGAAGATATAGTTTTTTGGTTTTTTTTTTAAAGATTTATTTATGTCAGACAGAGAGCAGGAGCGAGCACAGGCAGACAGAGTGGCAGGCAGAGGCAGAGGGAGAAGCAGGCTCCCTGCTGAGCAGGGAGCCGGATGTGGGACTCAATCCCAGGACGCTGGGATCATGACCTGAGCTGAAGGCAGCTGCTCAACCAACTGAGCCACCTAGGCGTCCCTAGAAGATACAGTTTTTTAAAAGTATATTGAATTTACAACAACTTTAAAAATGCATTTATTTTGTTAATTACATCACCCTCATTAAGCTGAGTCACTGAAGTACAAAAGGAATTGATATCATTTTTAACATATGCTTGTAAGTGAATTCCTATATGGATCACAAATGCTATGTAGACTGATGTTTAACATAAACATATTAAATGATTGCATTTGCTGATTATAATTATATAGAAGGGTTATGCATTTGTATTCTCTAGCATATTTTATTATAAATCATAATCACCCATTCCACCAGAAATGAATGAGAAAGAGCAAATAACTACAAAGGGAAAGACCAGGAAAGAGAGACAGTAAGGGAAAGGCAGTAATATGCCTAGTTTCTGCATCAAAATTTTAATTCTGCTCTTACTGCTGACTTAAAACAATGGGAGTCTTATACACTTGCGGTCTGAGTCTACTGTTACCTTGTCTTAGCTTGGATTTAAAAGAGGCAAGGACAGAAAAATCATTCACTGGCATGAGAATGCTTCTGATCAGGTCAAAGTTTTACCACATTGTTTCCAATATATAATTCTCATTGTTAACTGAAACACAGTGCTAACTGAGCTCAGTATTGCTAGGTGGTTCAGAGACTAAGGGGGTATAGTTCTGCAGAGTAGATTAAGAACAGCCACTCCTCTTCTTCTTCCACCAGCATGTATAGGAGAGACCAGCAAAAGGCCATTACTCTATTCTTCAGTCACAATTCTCTCATATAAATTATCTGGAGTATAGACTACTGGCCTGTATAGAACGCACTGATAGCTTTTCTCATCTAAAAGTAGTTTATGGGGGTGCCTGGGTGGCTCAGTGGGTTAAAGCCTCTGCCTTCAGCTCAGGTCATGATCCCAGGGTCCTGGGATCGAGCCCCACATCGGGCTCTCTGCTGGGCAGCGAGCCTGCTTCCCTTCCTCTCTCTTTGCCTGCCTCTCTGCCTACTTGTGATCTCTGTCTGCCAAATAAATCATAAATAAAATCTTAAAAAAAATAAAAGTAGTTTATGTTAAAGAGTTAGAAAATGATTGTGTTGATTTGGTTCAAATGCTCATACGTTTCAAAATTTATTAATATAAAGAATTTTTCATAAACAGACACAATAATATTCTCCAATTACACTGAATACTGTACAGGTGCCTAATATTTTATCATTGGACAGTACCAATGATTGTATGATTTTGACATACTCATCATTAAAAATTTTCAAATTTTTCTAGGTTTCTATCTGAAACAATACTGCTAAAATACTGCTTCTATTTTTTTTAAATTTTATTTATTTATTTGACAAAGAGAGATCATAAGTAGGCAGAGAGAGGGGGGGAAGCAGGCTCCCCCCTGAGCAGAGAGCCCAATGCGGAGCTTGATCCCAGGACCCTAAGACCATGACCTGACCCAAAGACAGAAGCTTAACCCACTGAGCCACACAGGTGCCCCACACTGCTCTATTTTTAACAAGTCTAACAATCTTTTAGATATTTGGAGCTAATTAAATTCTGTGGTGGATCATGGTAGCTGTGGTCATGCTACCCCACTAGTTTCTTCACCTTGCCTTTCTTTTAAGATTTCCTTTGGAGATAAATGCCAATGCCAGGTGGTATAGACCAGGTTTTCTCAACCTCAGCACTACTGGTATTTCAGGCCAGAAATTATTTGTTGTTGGAGGATGTCCTGCATTTGATAAAATGTTTAGCAGCATTCCTGGTCTCTATCCACTAGATTCCAGTGGCACGCCCTGCACATTTGTGACACGAGATATTTCTCCGGATATTGCCAAATGTCCCCTCCTG
Source organism: Taxidea taxus jeffersonii (assembly GCA_003697995.1). NCBI lineage: Eukaryota > Metazoa > Chordata > Mammalia > Carnivora > Mustelidae > Taxidea > Taxidea taxus. The sequence continues at coordinate 31,352 of ML105794.1, forward strand.
ACAGGATAATCAAAGAACATTTTTCTCCATATCCATGCAAAAATAATTCCCTGTCAACAAGGAAAGTTATGAAGAAGCCTATTTGAGTCAACAATGACTGTGATAGACATCACCAGTTGTCTCCCCAATCAATTCTTTTTTTCTATTGATTAAGAGAAGCCTGATTGTGTTTGCTGTAGTGTGAAAATGTTAAAAAAAAAAAAAATCACTTCCCAATCACATAGGCAGTTAGGAGGAGCTACCTGATGCTCTTGTGACAAATGAAAAGCAAATAAAAGGTAACTTTATTTGGCAATATCTCTGGGAAAGTTCTTCAAAAGGAAATAAAATTATCCGACATAGTTTGCCCTGTGTCCCTCTGTCTTCTTATTGCCTCGTCTACAGATGCAATGTAAACTGAGGACTAAGCACGACTCCGAGAATATTGGAGTGAGAAGATTTCAAGAGTCTTGGTCCTTGAGCATGTCCCTACTCATCCCTGAACCAGTTCTGGACTAGAAATTCCAAACATCTTCTTCAGGTATAAGAAGAATAAAGAAGGGAAGCTATTTTTTTTAATCCACTAGTTTTTGGGTTTTTTTTTTTAAATTTATTAGTTAGAGAGAGAGAGAGAGAGAGAGCGAGCACAGGCAGACAGAGAGGCAGGCAGAGGCAGAGGGAGAAGCAGGCTCCCTGCCAAGCAAGGAACCCGATGTGGGACTCTATCCCAGGATGCTGGGATCATGACCTGAGCCGAAGGCAGCCGCTTAACCAACTGAGCCACCCAGGCGTCCCTAATCCACTAGTTTTATTCTGTTTTTTTTTTTTTTTTCTTAAATAAGGTAATTTAAATTAACACAATCCCTAACTAATAAAAATAGCTTTGCTTTAGGAAAAAATAAAACAGATGTCTATATAATATAAATATCCCAAGTCTCTTCTCATGTTCAAGCTGTTTTAAAATCTGCTCCTTTTTTTTTAACAGGCATTCCAAATTTATTATATTTCAACTACAATGAATAAGGCATCCTACTTGGCCTTAATGTAAACATTAGAAAAAGAACAATATTTCCCATAGAGGGTTTCTCAGAATAGAGAGAACAAAATACAGGACTATTAGCATTCTCTTATAATCATGTGTAAATTATCAGGAGAATAGAAAATATTAGCCAACATAGGAGATGAACTTGAATAAGAAAGAAGAAAGATAGTAACAATACAATGTCAATGTTGGATCATTCAAAATGTATGATAAAGGTAAGAGTGGCTATTTCTGAAAAATTTATAATTTTTTATTCATCACTTCACCATTATATATAATAAAAATGAAATCTGAGTTTTAAATATCCAAACCCTGTCTGCTGGCTATCCATTTGATTTGTTTTTATCTGTATTTCAAGACCTGTGTATTTCCAAATGCTATTAGGCTCATTTTTTGTGTGTGTTTATTTCATGATATATAATATCTTTCACTCCAAAGACCTCTCCTGAGAAACAAAACAAATTGTTTTCCATGGATACACCATTAGGAACAAGCTTTCTGTTAAAGAATTCCCGGCCACACATGTGGATGTGCTCCTGTCTTCCCTGTGCACACCTCTGGGCTTACTGATTGCATTCCTCACCCTCCCATCAGCAGATTTGCTTCATGAGCACTAGACTGTGTCATTACTTATGACTCATCAGTTGTGGCATAATCATATCAATTTCTGCCCAATGTCTTCTTTCCTCATTTAAATACAAAGTTTTCTTCTATTGCCAAGCTATCAAATACGTTTTACTCACTGAGTCTTGTAATAAAAGGTGAAACAGCATAGTCTGCACTCACTGCAAGATTAAAAAAAAAAAAAGAAAGGTTGTAACATTCAAATTACTGCATACATTTTTCTAATGTACCTCTTTATTTTTGAAAAATCTAACTATGCAATCACACACACACACACACACACACACACACATGATGACTACAGTTAGTAATCAAAGTGAATACTTATGGAAAAAATTAGGGAATTATCAATCTGTCAATTTTTTTTAACCAGTTGGCCAGCCCCCTTGGAATTTATGTAGAATGTAAAGATCCTGATGATTCTCTCAATCAGTAAGGCTGAATATCAACTAACTGAAAAAAAAAAAAAAAAAAAAAAAAGAAACTCCAACTTTCTGAACCTGAAAGTCCAATACACTCAATACTGTTCATGGAATTTCCTTACTTGTAATGAAATATAATGACGGATAAACATACATTCTTGGCTTTGTTTATAATTCTCTTTCACTCTTACCCACTTAAGAACCACCCTTTCGGTTTATTATGTTTTCTGTTGATTTTTAAAAAGATTTTATTGGTACCATTTCCCCTTATTGTTATTTTAGTGTTGAACTGCAATTGTTCAGGGGTCTGTGCTGTATACATAAATAATACATCTCAGTTACCACAAAAAGCCATCTCAGTGGCAGAAAATAAAAAGCAACTGAATACTAAAATCACCCAAAGAAAGTAAAAAATCTACATATAACTTTTGACTCTCCCAAAACTTAATACCCTGTTGTTGACCAGAAGCCTTACTAATAATATGAGCAGTCAGTTAACACATATTTTTGTTGTATGCTTTATATACTGTATTGGTATATACAGTAAGCTAGAGAAAAGAAAATGTTATTAAGAAAACCATATGGAAGACAAAATACATTTACCATACTGTATTGTATTTGTCAAAAACAATCTGCATGTAAGTGGACCTGTGCAGTTGAAACCCATGTTGTTGAAGGGTTAGCTGTATATCAGTTTGAAAAGACAGAAGTACAATTGTGTTGTAACAGTTTTGTTGTAATTCCACATTAAAATTATATGTTGATATTTCTCAGTACCATTACTAATAATTCTCTGATATCTTGGCTACATCTCAGAACTTATATTTCTACATAACAAAAATAGAAAGAATTCAGGAAATTAAAATTGGTGAAACTTAACAGACCAATGATACAATTTTTTCAAAGAAACAAACCAGTCTTTGTGATGTCACTCAATGCAACTTCATTTTTGTCTTTCATGGTTCTATAAAATATTTTCTAGAAAGACTCCCTAGGGGTGCCTGGGTGGCTCAGTTGGTTGAGCCTCCAACTGTCCTCAGGTCATGATCTCAGGGTCCTGGGAATGAGCCTTGCATCAGCTGGGGCTCTCAGCAGGGAGTCTGCTTCTCCCTCTCCCTCTGCCCCCCCACTCATGCATGTGCACACACTGTCTCTCTCTCTCAAATAAATAAAATCTTTTAAAAAAGGAAGTTTCCCTAATCTACTAGATGAAAATCCTAGCATTCCCATAATTTTAATTGTTTTTTTTCTTTAATTTTACCCTCTTTATTTTGTTGGTTTTGTACTACCTTTTTCTTTAAACAATCATAAACTAACTCAGATTTAACTCTCCACTTGAGAAAAACTGTATTAAAAATATGTATGGGGGTGTCAAAAACATACCAAGCCATTAAAGATTGCAGGGCTAAAATACTGAAGACAGGTCACTTCAGAGAGGAGATAGCACTGTTGATTATTCTTTGCACCTTGAAGGATTTTCCCATCTATAAATATCTATTGACAGGCTGAGAAGCTAAGCCGAAATGTTGATAGTCTTACAGTGCTGAGAGGGATAAAAAGTATGGTTCAGAACTCACGAGGAGGAAGGCCCCTTTTAAATACCTAAGGGTTTCATCAGAAACACCAAAGAGCAAGGATAGAAATGAAATAAATTATTCTTCACAAGAACTGCAAACCCAACTGCAAATCAGCTTAATTGCTACTTGCTTGAAAGTGTCCATTCCCCCAAAGCAAAATTAATTTAGATAAAAATAAACCAGATAATGCTACCTTATGAAACAATTTCTCATAAGCAATTGGCATCATTTAAATATGTGTGTGTATATATGGGAATGTAATATGTATATATATAATAAAATAATAAAAGGTGAGTTTGACTAAAACCTAAGAAAAAATATTGACAACAGGAACAAGTGCAGATCCAAATACTGGGGTTAGCCGATTTAGACTTTAAGTACTTGTGATTCAATAAAGAAATATATAGAAATTCTAAGCTTAAAATAAATTAAGAAATAAAAAGATAGGCCTAATGGCATTTATATACAGAAACATATGTTTAGAGTTAACCAGCATTAACTAGTAAGTAGAATTCCAGAAGGAGATAAGAGATACAATGAGGAAAAGCAGCATTTAAATAGGTAAAGACTTAGAATTTTCTGAAGTGATGAAAAACTTAGTCACAAATTCAAGAAATACCACAATCAAGTAGGATAAAAACAGATAATTACATAGCTACTATTGCAAGACTAAGGAAAACTAATGACAAAGAGACTATCTTAAAAGTAGTTCTAAAACCAAAAACAGTTCTAGAAAAACATGTTATTTTCAAAGGAGTAACAATATGACTTCAAGATGACTTCTCAGATGGAAGCCAAATGCCAACTAGAATTCTATACACAATGAAAATGTCCTTTACAAAGGAAAAAAAAAAAAAGACATTTCAGGAAAAAAAACCTGTGGTATTTGTCTACATTAGATATACACTACATTAAAGGCAATAGGAGTATTCCTCACGTTAAAAAAAAAAATTCTAAGTATAGACATAGAAATTCAGAAACAAATGCCATGGACAGGAAGGATAAAATGGGTGGATAAAGTCAAATGAATATTGATCATATAAACAAAAAAATGCTACAATGTAAAATTTTAAATAAAAATGGACACAACAACCTAATAAAACACATCAAAAATATTGCAGGTCTTTATAGCTTAAAACAAGTGATAAAATCTTACTTTATATTAGACATTAATAAGTGAAGGAGTCATATATAATATCTAGGGTAAAATAAAAAGCTATTAAACTGGTAGGTTAATAAAAGGGCAAATGGAAGAACAAAAATGCTTGCTAAAAAAGAAGGTAAGGAGTGCCTGGCTCGTTCAGTCAGTAGAGCATGCAACTCCTGATCTCAGATTGGTGAGCTTCAGCCCCATGTTGGGTGTGGAGATTGTTTACATAAAAAAAAAACTTAAAAAAAACAAAAGCAAGCAAGAAAAGAGAATAAGAAGAATATATAACAGATGGGTAAAATAACAAGGCAAGAGATTAAAATCTAAGTAATTTTAGCTAAATGTAAATGATTTTAATACTCCAATTAAGGGGAATTTCCAAAAATCAGTTTTAAAAATATTTCAACACTTTTCATACAATATTTTTTTTCATACAATATTTTTATATATACAAAATGTGAGTATACAGAAAATCTGGAAAAAAAAAGATAAAAAATTCTTCACCATGCTAATACAACCAAGAAAAGTGAGAGTAGCTATACTAATAAAGATAAAAATAAATTTTATGGCAAGAATGAGTACTGAGGATAAAAAAATATGATAATGATAAGGGAGCAGTATATCAGGAAGACATGGCACTTTAAAATTTGTATGCATGTAACAGTGAGGGAAATATATGAATCCATAATCATATTAGAAATTTTTATCTATTTCTCTTATTAACCACTGAAGGAAATAAAAAAAAATCAGTAAGAGTTAGATTTATATAACTCTATTAAAACTTTGACATAATTGGGGGTGCCTGGGTGGCTCAGTGGGTTAAGCCGCTGCCTTCTGCTCAGGTCATAATCTCAGGGTCCTGGGATCGAGCCCCACATTGGGCTCTCTGCTCAGCGGGGAGCCTGCTTCCTCCTCTCTCTCTGCCTGCTGCTCTGCCTACTTGTGATCTCTGTCAAATAAATAAAAAAATAAAATCTTTAAAAAAATTATATAAAACTTTGACATAATTAACATATATAGAACATAGTATTCAATCATTGCAAAATACATTCTTTGATGTGCACATTTAATATTTATTCAAATGCACCATATGCTGTCCCATAAAGCAAGTCTTGACAAATTTTAAAGGATTGAAATAATATATTTTCTGGCACCAATTGAATTAAGCTAGAAATCAATTATAAATGACAACATAAAAATCCCCCCAATGTGTTAAAGTCAGGCAGTCTATTTCTAAATGATCTGTAAGTCACAAAATAAATCTCAAAATTAACAAAAAAAGAAAACATTTTTGAATGAGTGAGAATGAAAATATGACATTGAAACTCAAGAAAATTTATAACCTTAATGGTATATATTTTAAAAAAAAGAAAGGTGAAATTCAATAATCTAAATACTTAAATCAACAGTGGAAAACAGAGTAAGTTCAAAAATCTTAAAGAAGTTAGGAGCCAAATAGTAAATTGAATCCAATGAAAATAGAAGCCATTTAAAAAATTAAAATAGTAACAGAAATGGGTACATTATGAATCACACAATCAAGGATTTTTTAAAAAGTTTTTCACTTGTAAAGAAAATAAAATTATTAATCTTCTGCAAAACTTGGGGATAGGGTGGTGAGGGAGCAGCAGGACAGGAGAATGTGCAGTAATTTTAAAAATAGTATAACTACAGATCCTACAGAATTAAGGAATTCATAAGATATGGGATGCTTTATGTTAACATGTGTAACAATTTAAATTAAATGGAAAAATTTCTTGAAAATTACCATTTATCAAAACTGACTTTGGAAGATGTGAAAATTAAAGTATTCCTATCCCTATTAAAATAATTAATACATAATAAATAATTTTGTCATACATATGCAAAAATTCTAGGTCCAGATGCTTCAATAGGAAATTCTTCAAAACATTTAAGAAAGCCATAAAACCAATCTTATACACATATTTCCAGAGATAAGAAGGAAACACTACACAGCTAGTTTATGAATCTAACATAACTTTAATATGGAAACCTGAGAAGAACATTACAAGGAAGACAATTATGACCAGTTCCTCTTAGGAATATAGATGCAAATATCCTAAATTAAATATTATACATCTAATCAAGCAACATATAAACCATCAACATTGTTACACTCTGGAATCTGGAATGGATGTGTTCATCACTTTAACTGGATAAAGACAAAAATCCTATGAAATTCTCCATAAGCAAATAACACTTAATAAATTCCAAAGTTCTTCATGACAAAAACTATTACCAAACTGTAAATGGGAAGAAAACATCCCTATTTCATTAAAGGCTATCTATAAAATGGCTGTGACAAACATTTTTTGTAGTGGTGACCTGTTGAACACTACCTCCTGATATTGAGAACAAAAAAATTATACCCTCTATCATCAATTTTTTTCAACATTATACTTGACAATATAGATTGTGAAAAAGGCAAGAAGAAAAAAGATATAAGAACTTGAAAGGAAGAAATGGTTATTTTTCATAGAAAATCTTAAATAATTTACAGATAAACTTTAAATAAATGAATACATTTACAAGGTAGTTAGTTATAATATGGAAAATCAATTGCATTTCCATTTATCAGAAAAAAAGAACTTACAAAAATAAAGTTTGAAAATATTATGGTACTAAAAATAAAATCAGAAACATCAACTATCCAGGAATTTATATATTAATAGAGTACATGTTCTCAAAATAGAAACCTACAAAGCATAATATAAATATTTTTGAGATTCAGAATGTTAGTTACCCAGAAAAGGTAGGAGCAAATTATCCTGGGAAAGAGTTAGAGGGAGTCTTGGTTACTAGTCATGTTTAATTTCCCAGCTCAGGTAGTTGTTACTTAGGTCTGTTGCAAAATTCTAGTCTGCTTTTATTTTTATTTTGTGATATCTATGGAAATATTTATTATATGGTATCCATTAAAGTATATATTTATAGCTTGTGTGTATTTTTCTATGCATGTGAAACATCAATAAAACATTTATTAAAAAGAAATTAAGTAACAATGAATTTTATCAAGACATTTTATGATTTATACATCTTATATCTCTTGGCATGCCATCTATATTTGATTTCCTCATTTGAATACTTTAAAATATTTTTGGTATATGTTTTGTATACTAAACAAATTGAGGCTGAATGTGTCTGAGAATATTTTTTAATACTGTCAATGCTCACTAGCATTTTGGTTGTATATAAAATTCTACATCAGAGTTATTTTCCTTGAATACTTCAAAAATATCCCATTATCTACTTGTATCCAGGTTGCAAGCATTAAAACCTGATATAAAGCTCATTTTCAGCCCTCTGTAGGTGATGAGCTCTTTTTTTTTTTTTTTTTGGAGTTAGAATTTTGTTTTGACTTAAAAATTGACATAAACAAAGAAAGTACATTCTATTCAATAACATACAGGATGCTTACAAAATAAAATGACCATATGCTGGCCACATAGCAAATATAAATGAATTTCAAGGTATTTAAATTATTCAGATATGCTCTCTGACCAAAATATCTAGAGAAAAGCATATTATTTTATTTCACTGTTGCAAATTCTGCAGAGTATAGAGATAGACTATCCTGTTCTTTCTGATTAACGTCAGATAGTATTAAATTGGTCTAACTCCTCTTTTCTGTCCTCTCTATGATAGCCCTTACTGTTTTGTTTTTGTTTGTTGTTTTTTATTGTTCTGTTTGTTTTTTGGTGCAAGCATATGATTTCCCTCAGGTTTTGAAGTTTACTTGTTTCTGATCAAGCTAATATTAATATTAGCTTATATAAGCTTATATTTCCTTATATATTAGCTTACTAATATACTTAGTGATTATATACACCTCTGATCATTTCCCCAAACTTAGGTTAAAAATTTCCAAAGTTGACATTGGTAGTTAATTTCTTCCAGTGGTTATATTTTCTCTGTCTTTTTTTTTTTTTTTAGATTTTATTTATTCATTTGACAGACAGATTACAAGTAGGCAGAGAGGCAGGCAGAGAGAGAGGAGGAAGCAGGCTCCCTACTGAGCAGAGAGCCCGATGGGATGTGGGGCTTGATCCCAGGACCCAGGGATCGTGACCTGAGCTGAAGGCAGAGGCTTTAACCCACTGAGCCACCCAGGCTCCCTATTTTCTCTGTCTTAGAGTGCAGTCTAGAATTTGGCAATTCAGGAATAAAATAATAAGGTTTGAAAGAGACAGGGACTACAGAAATGTAGGTAAGCATGATAATTGTCAATATAGTGCTTCTTTACAATTTGGTTGATTAGATAAGACATATGAAAGGAGCAAAGGAAAAAGGAGAAATTAAAAGAAAATGGGTGTAATCATCAGTGGGACATGGGATTTCAAAACCAAAGAGAGTATCACTTAGTATAATGGAAAAGTGGAGAAGAAATTAACTTAGGTGGGTGAAACGAATTTACAGTGAAGATGGAAAGACAGAACCCTAGGGAATGTTTTTGGACACAGATTACAGACATAAAATGAGCCAGTGAAGGGAACACAATAAAAACTTCAAAAAATAGAAACAAAACTGGAAAGCTGCAATGTCACAGAAGACAAAAAAGATTTCAATGAGTGTTGACTATAGGACATAAATCAATACTTAAATACATATAAAAATTAATTTTGTGTAACACTAATTATTTTCTAGTGTATTGACTGTATTTGGCCAAAGAATCAATTGTTGTATTTTGGTAAACGCTTTCTTTTCTAATTCTACCTTATGTTTAGTTTTTTTGTGTGTGTATTTTTTAGCATTTTAATCTCAGTGAGACAGTTATAACAATTTTTAAATCACCTATTATTTTCTGGCTACTTAGATTATTTTTAAAGTCAAACCTCTTTTCATTGAGTTCTGTGTATGTATATCATCTAATTATTACTAGGAGCATTCATGTAACTATTGATAACCCTATTATAAATTATCTTTATAGAGTTTGCTAGAATACATCCATGGACATTATTTCTTCCTGTTAATACATCACACTTCTGAAATTATATAACAATAAACAGAGTTCTGCATACATAAATAAGAAAGCAATGTATTAGTATTAGAAGGAAATTTAAGAAATATCTGTATCTAAAATTATTCTTTATTGGAACAAGAGAATTAAAAGGTATACTAAATTTAATAAAATCCCAATTAAATATAGGAGAAGATTAAGAAGGAAAAGAATTTGAAAAATTGACTCATAATTTTAAGCTAGGCTATATTATTAGATTGGGAAAAGGTCATTTATCAATAAAAAATTAGTGAATTTTTTAAAAAATTATTTTATTTATTTATTTACTTGTCAGACAGAGAGAAAGGGAGAACAAAAGCAGGCAGAGTGGCAAGCAGAGGCAGAGAGAGAAGCAGGCTCCCTGCTGAGCAAGGAGCCCAATGCGGAACTTGATCTCAGGACTCCAGAATCATGACCTGAGCCGAAGGCAGCAGCTTCACCAACTGAGCCACCCAGGCATCCCAAAAGATTTTAAAAACAAGTGAATTTTTAATAATTGAAATGAGATACCACAAAAAAAGTCAAGAAAAAAAACCCAGGAAAATATAGGTAATAAATGAAAATTATACAATTGAAAGTAAAATGAAACTTGGATATTGATTCTAGGTAAGAGGGATAGAATTATATGATTTGGAGAATAGAATGCAACAAGAACAGGCAAAATAGGCACAAATAACTAACCCACAGTTTAGTATCATATGGAAGAAAGAATAAAAATTAAAAGAAAGAAAGAAATATTCTTATAAGTCCTCTTTATAGTCCAGGTAAAGAGAAAATATGGCAGAAAAACTTCTGCCAGGTGGTTGGTCTTATGTTTTAGTCCCACTGCTCAATAAGAACTCTAAAAGAATATTCGGGCAAGAAACTGCACGAGTCATTTAACCAAAAAAATCAGCTTATAGTTACTGATGGGTTTTATTTATAGGAAAAAGAAGTTTAGTGTAATAGAAAGTTCATATAAATATGTTTGTTGCTGAAATGCCAAAGAAGTAGACCATACTTTGATAATTTCAATAAATATCAAAGTTAATGTGTTGCTTCAGCAACACAACTTTTTATGTAGGAAAATAAAAGATAAAGGAACTAAAATAGTAAAATTTGAAATGCAAAAACAGAATTGCATGTGAACAAATATAAAGAGGAAATAAATAAATTCATCCAGCAAGTGGGGAGGGAGGCAATTTGATAAAGATTTTGAATAAAACTGATAAACCATGGACCAGGAGAGAGGAAATTCAGGTTAGAAAGAAATCTAAAACAAAAACAAAAACAAAAAACCCCAGATTTATTTAAAAGAAAAAGAAAAGTATGGAAGAAATAATACTACAACTGAAACCATAACTCAAATATAAAATACACAATCATTTTTCAAAATGTAAGTGTATATGTTATCACCAACTCTGTGGAGGGGTATTTTAGCATTTTTGAAATTATTAGCATAGGGAATAGTAGGAAACAAACTCATGACAAAATATATAATTACATATTAGGTTTAAAATATGTATAAAAATTAACAGAATGATTACACAGGTTCCATTCCCCATGTTTTCTATTGCACCATAACAAATTACCACAAACTTAGTGTCTTAAAATAATGTCCAATTATTATAACACAGTTGTGTAGATGAGAAGTCCAGGCAGATCCTACTGGATTCTTAGGAACTCGAAAGGCCCAAATTCAAGCTATCAGAAAGGCTGATACTTATCTGGAAGCTCTGGGGAGAAAGTAACCTTTCAGTTCATTCAGGTTCCTGGAAGTATTCAGTTCCTGATGGTTGTAACCCTGAGGATTCATTTCCTTTCTGGTTGTCACCTGGGGATCAGTCTCAGCTGCTAGAGGACACTCCCTGATCCTTGCATGAAGTCCTTTCCATCTTTAAAACAGCACCTATGCACTAAATCCTTAGGCTTCGTATCTCTGTGACCATTCCTACTGCAAGCCAGAGAAAACTCTGCTTTTAAAGAATTCATGTGGCTGCTGGGAGAGATGTCAAGCCTCATAGATGCAGCTGGAGGTACATGTGCACATGGAGCCCCTGAACAGCTGTTCTTCCCTCTACTCTTTACCTTCCTGCACCCCAAGTGTAACTTCTCAATGTTTCTTTGGTGCTCTGCCCAGTGATCTACAAATATAAGGTATTCAACAACAAAAGGCCTTCTGACTTTGACTGAGATTTGCACTGCTGGCCTTTCAATTCTCAGGCCTTCAGACTCAAATTAGTAAACCACCGGCTTTCCTGGTTCTCCAGTTTGCAGATGGCAGATCATGGAACTTCTCAGCCTCCATCATCATGCCTAGGAGTGGCATTATCTTCTCAAAACTGCTGTTACTGGGTGCCTTAAGGTCTCATGTTGGTTTCCATAAGCCCGAATACACTCTTCATAAAAGGCCATTTCTGACACCTGGTCACAAGCCAGGTGAACACAGAGTGTGGCCAAAGACTAGGGAAACAGGAGAGATTGACTCCTTTTCTCTAAGGGTGCAGAGGAGTGGGGCCCCGAGCTCTCGGCTCCTATGGGACAGAGATCTGGAGGCCACCATCCTCATTCTTGTCCTCCAAAGCTGAACTGAAAGCGTTGAGGGAACAAAAGCTCCCAAGAGCAAACTCCAGCAGATTACTTAGCCTGACCCTGGTAAGGGTGGTGCAATTCCACCTCAGGCAAAGACCTCTGAGAGTCACTGAAAGAAGCCCCTTCCGCAGAAGGTCAGCAAGAACATCCAGCCAAGACCAAATTCATTGATCAATGTGAACTGTAGAACTCCAGAGCTAGGGGAAAGCAACACATAGTTGCTCGTGGTTTTTTTCCCATGATCCTTTAGTCTTTTAACGTTTTCTTTCTTTTTCCAACCAACTTCTTATCTTACCAATTCCTTTTACAGAATCTTTTTAATTTTAATTTTCTTTTTTAATTTTTTTAAATTTTTAAACATTTTTTAATTTTTTAAAATTCTCTTTTTTCTTTTTCTTTTATTTTCATTTTCTTTTATTTTTCTTTTTCTATTTCTTAATTTTCTTTTAAATTTTTTTTAAAAATTTCATCTTTACAGTCATTTTCCATCCCTTCATCATGTTTACACTTATTTATATATATATGGGTTTTTTTCTTTAAAATTTTGGGAGGTATTTTCTTCTAAGAAACCAAAATACACCCAAAATTAAATGGGTGGCTCTGTTCTATTCACCAGTCTAGTACATATATGTTTTTTTATTTTTTTCCCCTTTCTTCTCCTCTTGCTTTTGGTCTCTTCTGATTTGGTTAGCATATATTTTCTGGGCCTTTGCCATCCTTTTAGCATTTTGTTCACTCACTCATCTATTCTTATCTGGATAAAATGACAAGGCAGAAAAACTAAACACGCACACACACACACACAGAACAAGAGGCAGTACCAATGGCTAGGGACCTAATCAATATGGACATTAATAATATGTCAGAACTAGAGTTAGAATAACAATTATCAGGTGCTAGCTGGGCTCAAAAAAAGCATGAAAGACATTAGAGAATCCCTTTCTGGAGAAATAAAATCCCTCTCTGGAGAAATAAAAGAACTAAAATCAAACCAAGTTGAAATTTAAAAAGCTAAATAATGAGGTGCAATAAAAAATGGAGGCTCTTACTGCTAGGATAAATGAGGCAAAAGAGAGAATTAGTGATATAGAAGACCAAATGATGGAGAATAAAGAAGCTGAGCAAAAGAGAAGCAAGCAATAACTGGACCACAAGGGGAGAATTCAAGAGATAAATGATACCATAAGATGAAACAATATTAGAATAATTGGAATGCCAGAAGAAGAAAAAAAGATAGAGAGGGGCAGAGGTATATTGGAGCAAATTTTACTAGAGAATTTCCCTAATATGGTAAATGGAACAAGCATCAAAATCCAAGAGGCACAGAGACTACCCCTCAAAATCAATAAAAATAGGTCCACACCCTATCATCTAATTGTAAAACATACAAGGCTCAGTGACAAAGAGAACATCCTGAAAGCAGCTCAGGACAAGAGGCCAGTAACATACAATGGTAGAAATATTAGATTGGCAGCAGACCTATCCACAGAGACCTACCAGACCAAAAAAGACAGCCATGATATATTCAGAGCTCTACATGAGAAAAATATGCAGACAAGAATACTATATCCTACTAGGCTGTCATTGAAAATATAAGGAGAGATAAAAAGCTTCCAGGACAAACAAAAATTAAAAGAATTTGAAAACACCAAACCAGTCCAAAAGGAAATATTGAAAGGGGTCCTCTAAGCAAGAGAGAGCCTAAAAGTAACAGACCAGAAAGGAAGACAGACAATATACAGTAACAGTCACCTTACAGGCAATACAATGGCACTAAATTCATATCTTTCAATAGTTAACCTGGATGTAAATGGGCTAAGCGCCCCAATCAAAAGACACAGGCTATCAGAATGGATAAAAAAAAATAAATAAATAAGACCCATTGTTATGCTGTCTACAAGAAACTCATTTTAGACCCAAAGACACCTCCAGATTTAAAGTGAGTGGTGAGAAAAAATTTACCATATTAATGGACATCAAAAGAAAGCTGGGGTGGCAATCCTTATATCAGATCAATTAGATTTTAAGCCAAAGACTATAATAAGAGATGAAGAAGGACACTATATCATACTTAAAGGGTCAGTCCAACAAGAAGATCTAACAATTTTAAATATCTATGCCCCTAACATGGGAGCAGCCAAGAATATAAACCAATTAATAGCAAAATTAAAGAAACACATCAACAATAATAAATAAGATTAGGGGACTTTAACAGCCCCCTCACTGAAATGGACAGATCATCCAAGCAAAAGATCAGCAAGGAAATAATGGCTTTAAATGACACACTGGACCAGATAGACATCACAGGTCTATGCAGAACATTCCATTCCATAGCAACAGAGTACACATCTTCTCTACTGCACATGGAACATTCTCCAGAATAGATCACATCTTAGGTCACAAATCAGGTCTCAACCAGTACCAAAATATTGGGATCATCCTCTGCATATTTTCAGACCACAATGCTTTGAAACTGGAACTCAACCACAAGAGAAAAGTTGGAAAGAACTCAAATAGATAGAGGCTAAAGAGCATCCCACTAAAGAATGAATGGGTCAACCAGGAAATTAAAGAAGAATTTTTAAAAATTCATGGTAACAAGTGATAATGAAAACACAACTGTTCTTTGGGACACAGCAAAGGCAGTCCTAAGAGGAAAGTATATAGAGATATAAGCCTTTCTCCAGTACACAGCATAACCCTACACCTAAAGGAGCTGGAGAAAGAACAGCAAAGAAAGCCTAAGACAGCAGGAGAAGAGAAATAATAAAGATCAGAGCAGAAATCAATGAAGCAGAAACCAAAAGAACAGTAGAACAAATCAATGAAACTAGGAGCTGGTTCTTTGAAAGAATTAATAACATTGATACACCCCTGGCCAGACATATCAAAAAGAAAAGAGAAAGGACCCAAATAAATAAAATCATGAATGAAAGAGGAGAGATCACAACCAACACCAAAGAAATACAAACAATTATAATAACATATTATGAACAACTACATGTCAGCAAATTTGACAATCTGGAAGAAATGGATGTATTCCTAGAGACATATAAACTACCAAAACTGAACCAGGAAGAAGTAGAAAACATGAAAAGACCCATAACCAGTAAGGAGATTGAAGCAGTCATCAAAAATCTCCCAACAAACAAAGCCCAGGGCCAGGCGGCTTCCCAGGGGAATTCTACCAAACATTTAAAGAAGAATTAATACCTATTCTCCTGAAATGGTTCCAAAAAATAGAAATGGAAGGAAAACTTCCAAACTCATGAGGCCAGCATTACCTTGATCCCAAAACCAAAGACTCCACCAAAAAAGAGAACAATAGACCAATATCCTTGATGAACACGGGTGCAAAAATTCTCACCAAAATACTAGTCAATAGGATCTAACAGTATATTCACAGGATTATTCACCATGACCAAGTGGGATTCATTCCTAGGCTGCAAGGTTGGTTCAACATTGGCAAATCAATCAAAGTGATACACTACTTTAATAAAAGAAAGAACAAGAACTACATGATACTCTTAATAGATACTTAAAAAGCATTTGACAAAGTGTACCATCCTTTCTTGATCAAAACTCTTCAGAGTGTAAGGATAGAGGGTACATATCTCAATATCATCAAAGCCATCTATGAAAAACCCACCGTGAATATCATTCTCAATGGGGAAAAACTGAGCTCTCCCTATAAGGTCAGGAACATGGCAGGGATGTCCATTATCACCACTGCTATTCATTATAGTACTAGAAGTCCTAGCCTCAGCAATCAGACAACAAAAAGAAATAAAAGGCATCTGAATCAGAAAAGATGAAGCCAAACTCTCACTCTTTGCAGATGATATGATATACTTTATGTGGAAAACCCAAAGACCCCACTCCAAAACCGCTAGAACTCATAGAGGAATTCAGTGAAGTGTCAGGATATAAAATCAATGCACAGAAATCAGTTGCATTTCTATACACCAACAGAAAGAGAGAAGCAAAGAGAAATTAAGGAGTCAATCCCATTTACAATTGCACTGAAAAACCATAAGATACCTAGGAATAAACCTAACCAAAGGGGCAAAGAATCTGTATTCAGAAAACTATAAAGTACTCATGAAAGAAATTGAGGAAGACAAAAAGAAATGGAAAAATGTTCCATGGTCCTGGATTGGAAGAACAGATATTGTGAAATGTCTATGCTACCTAAAGCAATCTACACATTTAACGTAATCCCTATCGAAATAACATCAATTTTTTTTCAAAGAAATGAAACAAATAATCCTAAAATTTATATGGAACCAGAGAAGACCCCAAATAGCCAGAGGAATGTTAAAAAAGAAAACCAAAGTTGGTGGCATCACAACTCTGGACTTTAAGCTCTATTACAAAGCTGTAATCATCAAGACAGTATGGTACTTGCACAAAAACAGACACATATATCAATGGAACAGAATAGAGAGCCCAGAAAGGGACCCTCAACTCTATGGTCAACTAATCTTCGACAAAGCAGGAAAGAATGTCTAATGGAAAAAAGACATTATCTTCAATAAATGGTGTCAGGAAAATAGAACAGCCACGTGCAGAAACATGAAACTGGACCATTTCCTTACACCACATACAAAAATAGACTCAAAATGGCTGAAAGATCTCAACATGAGACAGGAATCCACCAAAATCCTTGAGGAGAACACAGACAGCAACCTCTTTGACCTCAATGCAGCAACTTCTTCCTAAATACCACCAAAGGCAAGGGAAACGAGGGCAAAAATGAACTATTGGGACTTCATCAAGATCAAAAGATTTTCCTAATGGAAATAGTCAATAAAACAAAAGACCACTGACAGAATGGGAGAAGACATTCGCAAGTGACATATCAGATAAAGGGCTAGTATCCAAAATCTATAAAAAACTTATCAAACTCAACACCCAATGAACAAATAATCCAATCACGAAATGGAAAGAAGACATGAACAGATATTTCTGCAAAGAAGACATCCAGATGGCCAACAGACACATGAGAAAGTGTTCCACATCACTCGGCATCAGGGAAATACAAATCAAAACCAAAGTGAGATACCACCTCACACCAGTCAGAATGGCTAAAATTAAGCAGAAAATGTCAGATGTTAGAAAGGATCTGGAGAAAGGGGAACCCTCTTACAGTGTTGGTGGGAATGCAAGCTGGTGCAGTCACTGTGGACAACAGCATGGAGATTCCTCAAAAAGTTGAAAATAGAGCTACTTTATGACCCAGCAATCACACTACTGGGCATTTACCCTAAAGATCAAATGTTGTGATCTGAAGGGGGACGTTCACCGGAATGTTTATAGCAGCAATGTCCGCAAGAGCCAAACTATGGAAAGAACCTAGATGTCCAACAACAGATGAATGGATAAAGAAGGTGTATATATATCTATACAATAGAATACTATGCACCCATCAAAAGAAATGAAATCTTGCCATTTGCAATGACCTGGATGGAAGTAGGGAGTATTATGCTGAGGGAAATAAGTCAATCCGAGAAAGACAGTTATCAAATGATCACTCTGATATTTGGAATTTGAAAGTCAGGGCAGGGGGGTTGTGGAAGGTAGGGAAGGAAATAAATGAAACAAGATGGGATCGGGAGGGAGACAAACCACAAGAAACTCTTAATCTCATGAAACAAACTCAGGGTTGCTGAACGGTTGTGGGTAGGGATAGGGTGGCTGAGTTATGGACTTTTGGGAGGTTATGTGCTATGGTGAGTGCCATGAAATATGTAAGCCTGATGATTCACAGACCTGTACTCCTGGAGCAAATAGCATACATTATATGTTTTAAAAAATAATCATATGATTAGGTTAGGCCTTCCTGTATAGAAAGTAAGATCCCTGCCTTTTTTTCCAAGACATAATTTTTTTTTATTTCTTTTTTTATTTGTCAGATAGAGAGAGAGCACAGGAGCGAGCACAGGCAGACAGAGTGGCAGGCAGAGGCAGAGGGAGAAGCAGGCTCACTACTGAGCAAGGAGCCCGATGTGGGACTCGATCCCAGGACGCTGGGATCATGACCTGAGCCAAAGGCAGCTGCTTAACCAACTGAGCCACCCAGGCATCCCTCCAAGACATAATTTAAGATGGCATACCTAACCAATGAATTGTGATCATGAAGACGCTTATATATCTGTACTTAAATTATTTCAGTTTCCTTGGCCCTCAATGGTTCTTTAACTCTGAGAGATTCTGTCCTGCTAGGAACAAGGAACAAGTGTTGAAAGGAAATAATAAACGAAGTAAATTACTGGTGGTGCCTCTAAGAAATAGGAAAATAACAAAGAAAGTTCTCTTTTTGAACAATACCTTGTGCCAGAAATTGATGGTGATCCTTGACTCTCTAAGTCTGAATGTTTAAACTCATATATGCTGACATTTTGTTTTATTTGGTTCTTTGATCTTACGAAATCATTTCAAAGCTCAGAAAAACACATCTATTTTAGAACAGTGAAAATAACTGTTCCTCAGTAGAACATAGTTCCCCATTTCTATTTGGAAAAGCATAGTTTCAACTAGGAAAGATCAGAAATTGAGCTAGAGTTTCAAGTCTATTAAATATGAATAAGGCGATTGAAAAGATAAAAAATAACCATCATATATAAATTTTAAAGAAATTAGTTTTCCTTTTCCTTCTAATTACTCCCCTCCACTGGCTAGCTGTTTGGTTTCTTTCTCTGCCTGTTCATGAAATATGGAACTTCTTCAAATATATTTCCTTCATCCATCCTGCCACTGGATAATCTTACTAACATTCTCTTAGAAGTGATTCTTCACATCCTGAGTATTCTTCTGAAGCCTGTACCTAAATGACCTTTTCAGCTTCAAAACAGTGGATTATCCCACCATTTGCAAATGGACCTAGAAGACATGCTAAATGAAATAAACCAGTCACACAAGTACAAATACTTAATGATTCCACTTATATGAGGTCTAAAACAGTCAAACGTATAGAAGCAGAGAATAGAAAGGTGGTTGCCAGGTGATGGGGGGAGAGAGAAATGAGAAGTTATGCAACAGGTATCAAGTTACTGTTATACAAGATGAGTAAGATCTGTGCTGTACAACATAATGCCTCTAGTTAATACTGCATTGTATACTTCAAATTTTGTTAAAGAGTTAGGTCTCATGTAAAGTGTTCTTAGTGCAAAAAACAAAGAGACATAAGGAATTTTTGGAAGTAATGGATATGTTTATTATTTTGATCGTGGTGTCATGAGTATATGCATATACCCAAACTCATCAAATTGTATTCATTAAATATGTGCAGTGTTTTGTGAATCAGTTTATACCTCAATAATATTTTGAAAAAATGAAAATAAAAGACATTTTCAGAAAAAAAAGACTCTTTTGGTGGCAATTAACATAAATGAGAAAAATAATTGACTTATATAACAAAGCCCAGGGATGATCTGGATTCAGGTAAATGTTTTGTCAGGGTCCAAAAGAAGTAATCAGAATTCAGCTTATTTTGTTATCTATCCTTCCATGTGGTTGGACCCATTTTAATAGAAACATTTCCCTCATGTACAAGACCACATAATATCTTACTTTGATTTTACTGCTAAAAAAAGCTTTCCATCCTTACAATTAAAACCAAACTTTTGCACCAGATTCTCCTTAGCCTGGATTCGATTCTCGAGTTGGATGCTCTATTCCAAAGAGCACAATCAAATAGATAAACAGTAATTTGTGTCCCACCTTGGGGGAAGGCTGGGGTACAGTTCAGGTGCTTTGATTGTGAAGGAAGAATCTGAGTTACATAGCCACGATTTCTTTGAGATCACCTGCTTTATGTAAAAACATTTGAACTCTAATAGTCCATTATTTCTTGGATAAACTATGATTGAATCAATGTAATTAATAAAGCATATCAGTAGTATTTTAATTGTTCTACTCCTTGTATTATGGCTTGAAAATACAATGGTCTGAGATAAGATATCTGGTGTAAACTGGCCTGCATTCATATTAATTTGTTTTCTGTGCTTATTTTATCTCCTGGGAGTTTCCAGACTATTCCAATGAGGCCTAGAATAGATTGAACTGGCCCTAACTTCCCTTCAGATTATAGCACATTCATTTAGGAAGGAATTTAAAACTCTCTACCCACTGGTTTCACCCTATCCTTTTCTAGACCTTACTATTATTTTCCCCTTCATGCTCCAGTCATAAGATAATTCTTTTTTCCCCCTTCTAGATGAATGAGTGAATGAATGACTATTTCCTGAAGTGACTACTCATTTTATGTTCCTTCTATTCTTCAGATTATTTTATGCCTTTCAAGTTAAAAGAATTTCTTTCACCCTAAATCCAAATTAAGTGCAATTTCATCAAAGATTTATCACTTCCCCAAAGAAATATTTTTCAGTTTTTGCATGTATATTCCTCATGCTTTATTTGATTCCGCCTTATTTTTTTTGCTTTTTGTTTTTTCATTATCCTTCCCCAAAAGAGTAAAATCCACACTTATTTTATTTCCTTATTCCTGCAGCACCTAACACAGTTGTTGCTCAAAAAAATGTTACTTCATGAAAAAAAAGTTGTATAATTTATATTGTTCATATATTATTTCCTACATAAAAGCAGCAATTTTGTTCCCTAACTATTCTTAGTTGGAAACCATTAAAAGGGATAGAACTGTATTTATTGGATAGATTCAAGCATGCAATGGGCACAAATAAGTAATTTTTCACTTAACACTTATTAGAATCCTGACCTACAAACTATCCAGATTTATATAGGTCTTAATGTTATTGTAAAATATCTTTGTGTGTGTGTGTGTGTTTTAAGTTAATATACAGTGGGATGCCTGGGTGGCTCAGTTGATTAGGCATCTGCCTTCGGCTCAGGTCATAATCAGGGGTCATGGGATCGAGTTTCCCGCTGGCGTCCTTCCTTGGCAGAGAAACTGTTTCTCTTTCTGCTTGTTACTCCCCTTACTTGTGCTCTCTCTTTCTCTCTCTTTCTAACAAGTAAACAAATAGGATCTTTAAAATAATTAATTAATTAATTAACATGCAGTATTATATTAATTTCAGGTGTACAATATAGTGATTCAACAATTCTATATACTGCTCACTGCTTATTACAAAAAGTGGACTCTTAATCCCTTTCCTCTATTTCAACTACTGCCTCTGATAATCATCAGTTTCTTCTCTAAATTTGAGTCTCTCTTCATTTGTTTCTTTTTCTCTTTCTTTTGTTTCTTACATTCCACAGATGAATGAAATCATATGATATTTGTCTTTCTCTGACTTATTTTATTTAGCATTAAACCATCTAAATCCATGCATGTTGTAATAAATGGCAAGATTCCATTCTTTTTATGGCTGAGTAATAGTCCATTGTATATATGCATAGATACCACCTCTCTTTTTAACAATGTAAATATTGTATAATTAATATTTAAATATTAAACAACACCCTACTCTACAAGCAACGAGTAAATAAATAATTCAAATAGTAATCAAACTATGCCTCAAAACAAAATAAAAAGAACACAATATTTCAAAACCTATGTGATGCAGCAAAAGTAGATGTTAGAGTGAAATGCTTGAAAAAAGTTCAAATAAACAACTTAACATTACACCACAAAGAACTAGAAAAAGAAGAAACTTCTGAAAATTAGTACAAGAAGGAAGTAAGAAAGAAAAATCAGAAATAGAGAACCAAATAAACAATAGCATAAAATTGAAAGTAATGACCAGTTTTTTCCAAAAAAATAAACAAAATTGGCAAAGCTTTAATTACATCAATTAAGAAAAAAAAGAGAAGACTCAAAAACCAAAATGAGAAATGGTTGAGAAAACAATACAACAGATAACCATAGAAATGCATGTGTGATAATAGCTTAATATGAACAATTATATACTAACAAATCAGATAATTTAGATTTTAAAAACCCAGATAATTCTTAAAAAACATGTATGTTACCAAGATTGGATCATGAATCTTGAACCCCAAAACAATAAATCTTAGGCCAATATCAAGAATGAAAGTTGAATTAGGAATCAAAAATCTCCCAGCACAGAACAGCTCAAGACTATATGGTTTCACTGGTGAATTCTACCAAACATTTTTTAAAAATAATAATAATATTTATCAAAATCTTATAAATAATGAAATACAGGGAACAAACACTTCCAAAAATCATCCCATAAGGACAGTATTACCCTGATACCAAAGCAGAATAGAAACAATACATGAAAAAAAAGTCCAGTTTGTCCAATACAAGTATCGCCACCCTGGCTTTCTTTTGACATCCAATTGCATGATGTTTCTCCACCTCTTCACTTTCAATGCATGGGTCTTTAAGTCTAAAATAAGTTTTTTGTAGGTAGCATATAAATAGGTCTTATTTTTTTCAACATTCTGACACCCTATGTCTTTTGATTGGAGCATTTAGTCCACTTACATTCAAAGTAATTACTGATACATAGGCATTTATTATAATTTTATTAATTGTTTTGTCTTTGTTTCTTGAAATTTTCTTTGATCCTTTCTTGTCATTGTCACATTTAATATCTCCTTTGTACTCAAAGAGTCTCCTTTCATACTCTTGTTAGGCTGGTTTAGTGGTCACAGGTTCCTTTAGTTTTTGTCTGGGAAACTCTTCTCTCTTCTTCTATTCTCAATGGTAGTCTTGCTGGATACAGTATTTTTGACTGCAAAATTTTTCCATTCAGCATTTTGAATATCATGCTATTGTCTTCTGCTTGCCAAGTTTTCTGTTGACTAATGCCCAGCTAGCCTTATGGGTTTTCCTTTGTAAATTAGGACTTCTTTTGTCTTACTGCTTTTAAGATTTTTTTCTTTATCATTCTAATTTTAAAATTTAGAGTATATCTTGTTGGCCTGCTGTTGTTGATTTTGATGGAAGTTTCCTGTACCTCCTAGATCTGGATATCTCTTTCCTTCTCCAGATTAGAGAAGTTTTCTGCTATTATTTCTTGAAATAAATTTTCTTCCCCCTTTCTCTCTCTTCTTCTTCTGGGGCTCCTTTAATACAAATGTTACATTTGATGGAGTCCCTGAGTTTCCTAAATCTATTCTCATGTTGCATAATTTTTTTCTTTCTTTTGTTCAGCTTCATCATTTCCCATGATTTTGACTTCTAGCTCAGTGGTTTGTTTCTCTGCTACTTTCAGCCTGCTGTTCATTGCATCAAACCTGTTTCCAATCTCAGTTATCTCATTCTACATCTTTGAATGATTCTTTTTTAACCTTTTATTTGTGTTGTAAGGGTCACCCTGATGTTTTCTATTATTTTCTTAAGCCCAGTGATTATCCTTATGATTGTTGCTTTAAATTCTCCATCAGACATGTTACTATATCTGTTTCACTTATATCTCTGCCCATGGCCTTATCTTGTTCCTTCAACCTGGATACATTTCTCCCTTTTGGCATTTTGTCTAAGTCTCTGCTTTCTCCTGTGTTAGAAAAGTCAGTTACGTCTCCTGCTTCTGAAAGTACTGGTCTGATGAAGAAGAGGTCATGGAGTGCCCATGACCTGGTGTTTCAGGGAGTGCTCTGGTGTGTGCTGTGTGTGCTCTGCTGTTGAGTTTGGCTGCTCTGTCCTTCAGGCCAGTTGTCTGCAGAGGCTCACCTTGCCTGCAATGGGCAGTGTTTGGGACCTGGCCTGAAAGTGACAACTTTTAACTAGGTGTGCTCACATCTCCTTATGAAGTAAGACCTGGCACCAACTCCACCAGAGATGAGGCCCTGCAGAACCCTCTGGTGGGGAGACATGGTGTGGGCAGGGGCTGGTGCTGGTCTCCTGGGGGAGAGGCCTACCTCAATGGAACTGAGAGAAGTTTGATTGAGAAGGGTAGTCCCACCAGAGCACCAGTGGGGCTTGGAGTAAGCAAGTTAGGCAGCCAATGTCTGTTCTGATCTGCTTCCAGCAGATGGCTGTTATGTTTCTGCTGAGGGGCAAGGGAAGAAAATGGTAATGGCCAGCAACTTTGTTCCTGGAGAGTTATCTCTGTGAACACTTTTTTGCAGGGACATGCTCTGAGAAGGAATAATCTCTACCAGTGTGTGCCACCAACATTCTTCTGATCACTGTTTCCATGCTGTCTGCCCCAAGGTTGTTTGCCTACCTTCTCACCCAGAGCAGGACAATGCCCTCCCAGCTCTTTCCCAGCCAAGCCCACAGATCTTTAAAACTCCAGGCTTTAAGTCCCACTTGTTGTAAGAACTCACAAAATCCATCCCTTCTCCTTTCCAAGTCAATAGCTTTAGAGAATGTTTTCCTTGTGCATTTCCCTGTGTGCTCTTCTCTCTCGCCTTTCTCTGCAACCACAACTCACTCTACTCTACAGGACCCACAATCCAGTTCTCCCCCAAGTCATATCTCTGCCCTTCTTACCTTCTTTGATGTGGCCTCTTCTCTCCCTTTAGTTGTGCAGTTTGTTCTGTCAGTCTTCAGGTCAATTTCTGGGATATTTAGATGGTTTGATAGTTATCTAGTTGTGTTCATGGGATGAGATGAGCCTAGAGTCCTCCTACTCCACTGCCATCTCCCATAATTCTAAATCTGAAAAATATCTTTCCCCTACAACTTAGAATATATGTTTATATACCTGAAGTACCTTAAACCCTGCTGAACAACAATACTATATATATTCAAGTATAATTTTTCCAGATACCATTTAGAAATAAGTGTTTGTATTTTTGCATAAAGTAAATCAATTTCTGCTTACAACAATGGAAGGAATAGATATTTGAGAAGGAGAGAAATAAAATAATGTCTTCAAAGCATTCCTCCCAACAAATTCAATTTATCTTTTGCATTGGAGATGTTCATTTTTCATTATATAATGAGACAAAAATATATTTTGAGTCAAATTGCTAATATTTTGGTAGTGTACCTATATCAGAAGTGTAGTTTAAATCTTTGTTTATTTTTATTTCTTTGAATCAAAATACTCATTGAATTACACTTATTTGTTATTCAAAATTTATAAAACTCCCTATATATAATGTCTTCACTTGTGGGAAATAACTTGCTTTTCTTGTACTGATAATTAAAGGTTGTTGCAACCATTGAGAAAAATGACAGATTTTTTGACAATATTTAGTTATCTTTTATAGCAATGGAAACTTTAATTTGCTACTCTAAAGCATTAGAAGAGCAAAGGGCAAGATCAAATCAAGTTGGCCTTTTTTAGAATACAACATTCAAATTCACTAAGTGCTTTATGTTTTTTTTCTGAATCCTATCTCAATCTTAAGAATCTATGAAGACAGTAGACAAATCAAAATATGGCTTTTGTTCTTTGTCAAGTGGTCAAATATACTTAGCAAAATGTAAAATAGTGCAGATTTCACAAGCAAAATTTATTTTCATATGTAGAAAAAATTTCATATAAATTATGTTTTTTCTGTATAAAATCACTGCAAAAAATGAGAAAACTAGTTTTAACGTTCTCAACTGAATAACAGCCCCATCCTAGGATTCCAAGTTGAAATTCAGATTATTATATGACCAAGAAATTCAATAGAAGGAATTGTCTTTCTGTTTCCAGCATGAACTTCTGACTCTTTATTTTCAGTTAACTCTGTGGGTCAATGTAGGATTTCAATGTAATTAGTTCATATGTGGTTACTATAGATGATGTGTTTGGCTTTTATTTCTAAATAAATTAAAGAAAAAAATCCATAATAATATTTAAGGTTTGTCAAATGTTCTTTCCAATTACCTATTTTTTCTAGATGTCATGGTTATTGTATCAATTTTTACATAAGTTTGCCAAAATTAAGGGAAAAAAATGAACTTCCAGCTACTTCTTTTGACTTTTAGTTTATTTTCTACCTGGGTATTAATCTGCATTCTGTGAGAGACCAATGACAACTATAAACTGTAGATCATTCCATGAGTCTGCAGTAAAAGCATTCTTCTTTTACAGAAAGTTCTCATTGCTCAAAAGGAGGTCAATAAAGAAACTTGCATAGAGTTGACATGTACTGAAGCATGCTTTTCCTAAACAAATGGTTTCTAGTACTGAAATCAGCTGATGTTCTTCATAAAAACACCAACGAAGTCGAACATTAACTGGGAGACTTGGACACCAGCAGACTTCAGGGCCAAGTTCTATATTCTGTCACCTATGTGTTTCCCCTTATGTGCCTATGATTAAGGGCTCCTTTTCTTATTTCCATCACATAATATTCCATTGGCTCAATAATCATAATTTCTAGGAGACAATAATGTGAATGCTTTGTAAAAGTGTGAATCAGACACACTGGTGTGCCTGTAGATTTAGGGTGCTATTAACTTTTTTTTTTTAAACTATAAAGAAGAGATCGATCTACTCCTTATCATTACTATTTAGAAACACAAAACATTTCTATCATATCTACATCATTATTTTTGGCACAAAAGACTACTTCATCCTAATAAAATTCACCCATGATTGAGCATAGAATATTAAGTAGGTTTCAGGGACACCTGGGTGGCTCAGTTGGTTAAGCAGCTGCCTTCGGCTCAGGTCATGATCCCAGCATCCTGGGATCGAGTCCCACATCGGGCTCCTTGCTCGGCAGGGAGCCTGCTTCTCCCTCTGCCTCTGCCTGCCTCTCTGTCTGCCTGTGCTCGCTCGCTCTCTCTAACAAATAAATAAATAAAATGTTTAAAAAAAAAAAA
>ML105795.1:11501-24406 GCA_003697995.1 Taxidea taxus jeffersonii
TTCTGTCAGAGGCCAGAATAAAACCCAAATCCCAGACCTACGGAGCCTGTTTTCCCTCCTGAGACAAATGGGTCTCCCTGCTGTCTCCCTGCCACAGGGATTTGAGGATGGGCCAGAGGTCACCTCCCCTAGGTGCGCCCTTTCTAGGAAGAAACAGAATAGCTTTCCACCCCAGCTAGGAGACGCAGAGTGGAGCCAGGCCGAGCCACGGGGCTCTGAGGGGCCACCAAGGTAAGCACACCAACTGGATTTATCCCCACTCGCGTGCTGTTCAGACAAGCAAGACACTCCACCTCCCGCATGCAGACAGCGCTCAGACACCAGCGGTCCCCACATTCTTTATTTGTTGCTTCAACTGCTCCTCCCTCTTTCAGCCTCTTAGAAGGGAGCCCCCAGCAGAGAAGAGGCAGGGCCTAGCTCCACAAGGTCCAAAAGCGCAGCTGGGGGATGGAGTCTTGCAAAAAGGAGGCCCAAGTTCAAGATGGCTGGGATGGGGGTGGCCCTCAAGGGGGCTGGCCGGGAGCTCCAAAGTCCAAGGTGGTGGCTGCGTGTGTGGGGAGCAGACCCTAGGAAGAGCCCCCACATCTTCAAGGCAGCACCGACTGGGAAGAAGCACACACACACACACACACACACACACACACACTACCCCGGGAAGCATCCCCAGCTTTGCCTCCTGGGACTCCTGCTGAGCCGGGTGACCCTGGTCTGAGGGTCAGTGACACCATCTGAGCTTTGTCCCTCCAGTCTCCAGGTGACAGCTGGTCCCCGGTGCTGCCTCACAGTCCCACCTCTGATCAGCAGACCAGAACAGCCAATCTCCTGCACAGGGTTCCTTCCGCTGAAATGTGCAGAGCAGTCTGTCTCCCTGGCTGGGCCTGACTGAATGCTTACAGGGCATCTCAGAGCCTAAGGCCGGACTTCTGATCCCCACGAGCCCCAGGCTGCCCCACTGTAATGGATGACCCCCACCTTCCACCCATAGCTCAGGCCACAAGGTCAAAGTTGTTCTGAATTCCCCTCCCCACAACATCCACATACATCCTGCACCTGTCCCTGACCCACCCCCTCCCCGCCACCATCCTAGCCCAGCCCACTGCCGAGTCTCGTCCCCTCTGACCCATTTTCTGTACCACAGCCGAAAGACCTCTTGAGCAGGTACATTGGATCCTGTCATCCTCCCTCACCCACCTGTCCCGCGGCTTCCCAGTGCCCTGGGAATAAAACTCAAAACCCTATCTGGGGCCCTGCCCGGCACTGGGTGGCACCACCTGCCTGTCCCCAACCTCACCTCCTCTTTGCACTCGGTCTGGGTTACACTGGCCACCTCTCCTATCCCTCCAATAAAGCACGCTGGTTCCCACCTCTGGGCCTCGTTTTTGCAGCTCCCACCGCCTGCGACCCACTTCCTGGAGTTCTCCCCGTCTTTAGGCCCAGCTTCTCCAAATGCCCTACCAACCCTACCCCACGGTCCCTCATGGCCGCATCCATGATCTCCTCCTGGCGCCTGTCCTTCACAGACATGATCGCGCTCATGTGTGTGTGCATGCACACGTGTGCAAGCATGGGCACGCACTGATTGTCTCCCCTCACGAGAACCGAAGTCCCACGAGGTCAGAGAACTGCTCTCAGTTTCTGTTCTGCCCAGCGCCTTCAACAGTGTAGAGTAAGTATTCAATAAATAATAGTTGAATGCAGAACGTCGAATGCCCTGTCTGGGGAGCCCCAGAGGAAGAGAGCCAGAGGTCTCTGAGAACATGATGTCCGGGGACCCCCAGAGGAGCCCCAAGTCCAGGGCGGCGTTATCAGGGCACCCAACTGCCACGGCTGAGGACCCCACTGTGGGTCAGAGGGACATGCTGGTGAGATTGTCCTGGCTCAACAGTCCCTTCCGGCCTGCGCCACCCCCGTGCCCACTGCCCCCAGCACCCCCGCCGCCCCCGCAGTACTCATGCAGCCGGTGTCGCAGCGTGACGAGGGCTGAGCCCAGACAGGCTCCATTGGGTGCCTGGGGTCCCCCAGGCAGCTGGAGCAGCAGCGTGGCCACACCAGCCATGCCATCTTCGGTGGGCTCGAGAGTGATGGGCCCAGCTCGCAGGCCGGCGGTTGTGGCAGGGATGGCTGGAGGGCAGCAGCCTCCTCCCACGGGTCCCCAGGGCCCACCAGCCCCAGTCAGCAGCAGGGGTGCCAAGAAGGGTTCAGAGCGGCGGAAGGTGGGCGGTGGGAGCCCGGCAGGCTTCCAGGCAGGGGCTGGGGCAGCAGGGTCGGGTGGGAAGCAGACAGTGACCTTGGCAAAAGGGCGGCTGGCCATCTTGGTCATCTCTTGCAGATGCCGGCGCTGTTCCTGCCGCTGGTCCAGGGCCTGTTTGGCCTTCCAGAGGAGCACACAGAGAGAGAGGAAGAGGAAAAAGCAGGAGAAAAAGACGGAGAAGAAGACAAACAGGTCAATGTGGGCCTGGTCCTGCCGGAAGAAGAGCAGCCCCTGCGAGTCAGCCGAGCCATTGGCACCGGGCCCACTCGGGTCCCCCACGCCCAACAGGAGCAGGTAGAAGCGGCTAGACTTGAGAGCATGGTGCTCATGCGGGTAGGTGATGACCAGCCGGTCCCGCACGCCACGAACCACGAGCACCGCCGACGGCTCCGTCACGGTCACATAAGTGATCAAGCCCCGTGGCCACACTTCCCGCACCCGTGGCTCAGCCGGAGTGCCTGGTCCACTTCCAGCCCCTGGTCCCCCTGGGTCCCCAGCCCCCCGGGGTCCATCAGCAGGGGGTGGGGGAGGCGGTGGGGGCGGAGGTGGCTGGATATGCACGGTGTGGACGCCTGTGTCGGGGGCCACGCGGACCACGAAAGTGTCATAGGAGGTGGAGACATAGAGGTCCACGGCACCGAAGGTCACATCCAGTGTCAGACGGATGTCCACATTGGTAAACTTGGGCTGCACACCGAAGAGGACGGTGCGGCCGGGGCCCAGAGCCCGGCGCTTGGGTTCGTGGAAGCAGTTGGTCTGGGACGTGGGGTCGAGGCAGCACTCCTGCTCCACGGAGATGAGGCGGTAGCACTGCTGGCCGCCCAGCGGGCTCCCGTGGAATGATTCCCGGCACTTAGCGCACTGCAGGCACAGGGGAGGTCGGGGCAGTGATCAGGGCTGAGCTCAGCACCCAGCCACCCTCCAAGTCCTGATGTCTGTACGGACTGGGGAGCAGCCACTGCCCCAGGCTCCCTCAGTCCCCAGCAGCTTCCTTGTGACTGTACCTCCCCTGGGGCCTCCCTGACACAGTGTGGAAGCCACCAGGACTCTATATTCCACACTGCTGTCCCTGCCGTCAGCTCCTGTGACCACAGTGCCCTGATGTGGAGGCCTCTGGAACTCTCAGGAGTAGCTATGAAGGGCCCTGTTGAACCTGCCTCTACTCACTACCTGTGTGGCCTTGGACTAGTGACTTAACCTCGCTGAACTTGAGATCCTTCCTCTGTACCTAGGCAGTAAACAGGGCTTGCACATGGACTGCAGAAATCCCAAGCACAGCACAGGATGGGCCCACCTCACCTACCAGCCTGAGATACGTCCCACCCCAGAGCCTTTGCACTGGCTGATTGTCTTGCCCAGATTACTCTCTACTCGCCCACAACCCCCAACGGCTGCTTGTCTGGTATCCTGACTTCTATCAGGTCTTTTCTCAAGTGTCACTTTCTCACCAAGGCCTTCTCCGGGTCATGGTATCTTCCATTCCCACTCCACAATGCCGGCCCTCCTTTCTCCTTACTGCTCATCACTAACATACTCTGCATTTGACTTACTCGTTCATTTGTTGCTGGACTCTTCCACAGGAATGTAACTTTCCCGAGGCCAGAAGGCCCTGCCCATTGTGGTCCCTACTGTATTTCCCAGTGCCTCCCACGCAGCCCAGCACACAGTAGGTGCTCAGTAAATGTGCGTTGGATGAATGAGCAGACCTCTCAGGGTGTGGAGCCCTTGGCCTGGGACTCACTTCTCCAGACTTACCTGGTACTTGTAGCAGTCCCGACGGTCGCTGGGGGAGCTGCCCTGGCACGTGCCCGTCTCTGTATTGTTCTGACATGGGCAGCCCGTTCCGTCCTGCTCGTTGCATGTATCTGCATGGCCATTACACTGGCATCTGAGGAAGGTGGAGAAGATGGCGTCACAGAGCTCCCCTGGCCCACAGGGCTCCAGGCTGGACACTGCGTAGGTGAACTTGAATCTGAGCTCCAAGCCAGAAGAGGAAACTGAGGTTCCCGGGGGGGGGGGGTGTTTAAGCCATTTGTCCAAGGCCGTGCAGCCAGTCAGCAGCAAGGTCAGGATTTGAAACCGGATTGGAATGACTCCAGTCGACTGAGCATTCAGAAGGAAGGGCTGGGGTGGGAGGCTGCCCCAAGGCCTCACCCCTTGGCAGCTCTCCTTCTGCCCCCCACATCCACAGGGGTATTTGGCGGCCTGCATGTCAGCACCAGCCTCTGAGCAAGGGGGTCTCCCACCTGGGTCTGGCTCAGGGCCCCTAACTCGGCCTCAGCCCTGGGGCCTCCCTGGAGATATTGTCCACTTCTACCCAAGGGCAGAGAACTGGGGAGGAGGGTGTGGCTCCCGGAGTTATTCCCCGTGGGCAGGGCAAGGGTCCCTGGGCCCCCTCCTTCTCACTTGGTGCACTTCCCATCCAGGAGGAAGTAGCCGTGTAGGCAGCTCTCGCATTTATCCCCGTAGCTGTTATTCTGACAGTTCACGCACACGGCCTCGTCTTCACTAGGCCCCTCGGCCACCCAGTTGTCAATCTGGCCAAGGAAAGACAGGGTGATCGCAAAGAGGCGTGGGCCAGCCCCTTCCTCCCCGAGACCCAGGAGTCCTGGCCCATGGCCTCTTCTACCTCCTCTGGATCCAGTGAGTACTTCTCGGGCTCCCTCCTGGCCATTTCAAGCTCTTTCCTGGAGACGCAGATGTGGCTATTGCCACGACAGAAGGCATGGCAGGGCCGGCAGGTCCCACCCCCAACGGCTGAACCCACGAACAGGGGGAGGCACTGCTCACAGTGGCTGCCCTGGAAACCGGGGATGGGGCGGTCAGAGCAGGTGGCGAATGGTGGGGTGGGGGCTGGGGAGTGGACAAGCGGCCCTCTGGAAGCACCACGGGAGCGCAACAGGGGCTCATGCTCAGGATTCAGGCCTGAATCCCACCTGGGTGCAATTTAGCCCTCTGCCCTCGTGCACCAGTGAGTTGGGGTGTAGGGGAGGGGATGGTGTTCATGCCCATCCAGCCCGAAGTGTTGAGCTCAGAAAGCCCTTCCTTACACCACCCTGTGCCCTCCCCCAGGGGCCCAGCCCCCTAGTCCAGTACCAACTCTGTCTGCTATTCTGGGGTGGCCCCTCTCTGACACGATTTCAGTGTCCCCTAAGTCTTCCCCGTCCACCCTGGGCCTGGCTCTGCAGGGCTCAGAGTGAAGCTCACGACTCCGGCGCACGGGCAGAAGGCCCCCCAGGCTCTGTTCCGGGGCACGCCTGAGGCCCGGGGCAGCCCACCTTGGTGTGGTTGCGGCAGAGCAGGCAGTGGTCGCGGGCCCCCACGCCTGCACACTCGCTGTGACGGTTGCAGCGACACTCCGTGGAGCAGTTGCGGCCCACGAAGCCGAAGTGGCAGCGGCAGTGGTCGGGTTCCACACACGAGCCGTTCACACAGCCCTGCGCGCACACGGGGCGGCACAGTCCGGTCATGCTGCAGGGATGGGGGTGGAGGGTCAGGGCTGGGCATGGGTCCTCAAGCCTCCAGCCAGCCCCAACCCAATAGATGGCCCTCAGCGGGTGGCTCATCCCTGGGCTGTTCCACGCTCCCCCTCCGGGGTCTAGCCTTCATCTCCCTCAGGGGCTAGCCTGCCATCCTCTCTCTTCCCAGTGAGCCGTGTTCAGCTCACCAACGCGGCCCCTCCAGGCATTGGCCCTTCACCCCTTCTGGCATGAATCCCACGCCTTGTGCCTTCCCGCTCCCACAGGCCCCCAGGCCCCACGGTCGCCTGGGCCCCGCCCCCGCCGCCATCTCACTTGTCCATGGTGTAGCCCGCCTTGCAGCTGCACTCGTAGCCGTGTGGCCGGTCATGGCAGTTCTGCGTCTCGTTGCAGTCGTGGTGCCCGTTTGCACACTCATCCTCAGGGGGGCAGGACAGGAAGGCCCAGGAGGCCCCAGGTCGCCCACAGGTCAGCCCTGGCGCAGGGACACGGAGCTCCGCCTGGGTGCCTCTGCGGCAATGCCCCCCAGCCTCCAGGGGCTTTGCTTCACCTTCTCCTGACCCCCACCTCCGAGACAGCCCCAGGGCCCCCCAGGTTCTCCATGCCAGACCCCAGCCCAGGGGCAGTCCCTCTCACCCAACCCCCAGCAAAGCTCACCATCACGAGGACCGCTGAGTCCACCCTCCAGGCAGCGGCCGCCCCCATCCTGGCCCCCCCAGGCACACCAGCCACAGTGGGGGCGCCGCAGGCACAAGGCACACTGGGTTGCCTGAGCACAGCCCAGGGAGCAGCTCTCAGGACCGCGGAGCAGGCGGCCACAGCCTCCAGCCATACATCGCAGGGGCAGGTAGGAGGGGCTCAGACACTGTACAGGGAAGGGGAAATGAGAAGGGGGACAGGGCAAGAAAGAGGGAGAGAAAGAGGATCAAAGACATCCTGGGTGTCTTCCCGGACCACACCCCTCCTAGGAGCTCTCACCCCTCTCTGGCCACAGCCGATGAGCCAGAGAGCACACCACTTTGTCAAGCATTTGTAACTGGGAGTCCACAAGGAGAGTCAGGCTAGCGGCACCCTTGAAACTGGCAGGTTCTGGAGGTGAGGCCTCGAGGTGCTGTTTGGATGAGTAAATCACAGCAAATGAAGAGAAGAAGAGGGCAGGAAAAGAGCAGATCCAGAAGGAAGCATTGAGAGGACCACACACCCCAAGCTGGCGGTAGGGCGGGGTGGGGGAGCAGCTTTCCAGGCTTTGTCTCCAGTCCCTTGCCAGGCTTGGCTACACTTTGCACCTCGACCTCTAACAGGTACCACTGTGTTGGTATGACTGGGGGCGTCAGTCTCTCCACCTGGCTTAGGACTCATGGCTGTTTCTCACAACCAAAGGGAGGCAACCACCCCAGTAGAGACAGAAACTAGCGACAGGCACAGGGCTGCAAGCCACCGCCACTTAGGAAAAATGTGGAGCTGGCTGTTGTGGCCAGGGTCCTCCTGCGCTAGGCTGGGCTAGCAGCTCATATGCCATCACTTAGTACGTCCTGGAGCCCAGACAAGGTGTGCAGTCAGGGCCAGACTCTTGGGAACTCACCACAGGGTGTGAGTATTTTATTTACTGTTCGGGCCGGAAGTATAAGAAGATGGGCATTAGTCCCGGATGTCCGACAGCACTCAGCAACCACACGATCTTCAAATAGACAGCCCTGCCACTGCGGCCGGAGCTCGGAGCCCACGGACGCTGACAGCCAGCAGTGAGCTAAGCTTTGCCCAACCGCTGGAGCTAGGCTTCCAGATCTAAATTTAGGGCACCCCTTGGCAGACGGTGGGGTGATCTGGAGGAGAGGAACCGGGGGAGCACAAGTCCCCAGTCTGCACAGCGTTTCTTGCTGTGACCTCCCTAATAGCCACAGGCGATGCTTTCCAACACCATAAATTGCATCCCCTGTGCTCTCAGGAGAGATGCAGGAACATTAAGTCCTGGGAGCGGGGTTCTGGCTCGTCCCGACAGGTGCCTGCAACCTGGCGAAGTGCCTGGCACAGGGAAGGGGCTCAGTCAAGAACTTGGTGAAGAGGGCACCTGGGTGACTCAGATGGTTAAGCGTCTGCCTTTGCTCAGGTCATGGTCCTGGGGTCCTGGGATCGAGTCTTGCATCAGGCTCCCTGCTCATTGGGGAGCCTGCTTCTCCCTCTACCTCTCTCTCTTTCTCTATCTCTCATGAATAAATTTTTAAAATCTTGAAAAAAGGGATGCCTGGGTGGCTCAGCTGGTTAAGCGGCTGCCTTCAGCTCAGGTCATGATCCCAGCATCCTGGGATCGAGTCCCGCATCGGGCTCCTTGCTCGGCAGGGAGCCTGCTTCTCCCTCTGCCTGCCACTCTGTCTGCCTGTGCTCGCTCTCTCTCTCTCTCTCTAACAAATAAATAAATAAAATATTTTAAAAAAAATCTTAAAGAAAAAACGTGGTGAAGAGAAGCCAGGGAAGGGAGCACCCTATTGCCCATCCCAGGTTCTGAAGCCAAAGTCATTCAAAAGAACAACACCCGGGGCTTAAAATAACAGCAGCCCTTGAGCCCACTCCTCACGGGGCTGCTCTGTGCATCTGTTTTGTCCAATCTGTGCTGTTGGGGTTGTACGAAGCTGAGCCAATACTCCAGAGCTGGCAGACGGCATGGAAGTCCAAAGCCCTGACAGAAGTGACCTCCCCGCCGCGTGCAGCACCAGCACAGCCCTGGAGTCTCCCACCTCACTGATGGGCTGGGCGGGCAGGAAGTACCGGCCAGCAGGCTCCCTGGCTCCGGGCCTGGGAGCGCCCACAGAGATGGATGATGGGCATCCTGATGCTATTTGGAGAGAATCTGTATCACCACCAGGACCCCAGGCTTGGGGATGAGGCCTCAGTGGGTTAGAGAACCACACTGGGGGGTCACACGGAGAACCCCCAGGGGGAGCACTATCCGCCTGGCCCTGGTGACCCTCTGGGTGTGTCCCACAACATGGAGGCTGGGATCCTCCCACTGGGCAGAACTTGGGGGCAGAAAGCGGCTGATGGAGAATGGCTGAGATTAGAGACCCCAGGGCCCTAGAAGGATGGAGCCACAGGACTTCCTATCCCAATTCCATGTAATAAAACCGAGGGGGTCTCTGTTTCTTACAACCAGAAGTTCCAAAAGCAGAGAAAGGGACAGAGAAGGCAAGTGTGGAGGCGAGACGGCATTAGTGGTCACAGGAAGGATGGAAGGGACTGTGAACCCCGCTGCAGGGTCAGGAAGGAGGTGGTGCCCAAGCAGACATGACAGAGAGGCTCAAGGGGCCAGGAGGGAAGGAGGAGGTGCTGGTGGGAGAGGAGAGGCAAGGAAGGAGGAGGACAGAGGAAGCATCACGGAAGGACCACAGCCAGGGAGGCAGAGAAGGAAGCAGGGCAGAGGCACAGGGGGGCAGGCAGGGTTACCTGCTGCAGGCTACTGCTCCAGATGCAGTGCTGCCAGCCCCCATCCGCACCCTTGGAGTCCAGGCAGGATGTGCAGTTGGGCAGGAGATGACAGGGGGTGGGGCAGGGGAGCGGGGGCGACGACTCCACGGGCATTGGGGACACATTCAGCAGGGAGTGGCTGAAGCACGTCCAGTCGTATGTGGGCTGCACCGAGAGGATGCGGCGAGTCTCCCCTGGGGTTGAGGGCACAGGCGTCAGAGCCTGGTCCAGGCCACTGGCCCCTCTCCCCAGCTCTGCCCTTCCTCCGGCCCCTGAAGGCTAGGACCCCAGTCTGTCCTCGTGGAGAGTTAGCCAGCCTCACCTGTCCTTTTGAACTGCCTCGTCCACATGCACTTGCCCTCTCGGGTGCACTGCTCACAGTCTGCCGCCCCGCACACCGCCTCCGAGCAGTTCCCAGCCCAGAACACCTCTCGCTGGTTGATCCGACAGTCATTCTCCGAGGTGCAGGACCCGTTCCGGCCGATGCAGGCACCCTCGGGGCAGTTGGTACACCACTTACAGCGGGGGGCGGATGCCTGGAGGGGGCAACATGGGCTCACTGGGGTCCTCAGGGTCCCTGGCACCCCTTCTGACCTGGCTCTTCCCACCCAACCCCTGCTGCAATTCCTGAGACCACCCCCCTTCACCTCTCCATCTCCAGGCTGCAGGGTGCGGGGATGACGGGCCAGGCACTCGCTGCAGGTCCGGAGACGTCGACATTCCTCGGGGGAGTGAGGCATGGGGGAGCATGAGGGGCCCTCGCAGCCCAGCCTGGGGAGGCATGAGGCCTGGCTCAGCACATCCAACCAGACCCCATCCCTCCTCCACCTACCCTCACCTCCTCCCAGTGCCTCCTGGGCATCGTCCCGCAGGGCGCCCCCACGTGCATCCTAGACTAGTCTTAGCCCAGGCCTCCCCAACCTGTTCTCCCCCACCCCACTTGGCCGTGGTCTTCCATCCCCCTGCCCCTCCAGCCACCAAGGTGTCCCCCATTCGCCACTCCTGCAGCCCCTTGCCCAGTTCAGGCCTCTTCTCCAGCCTCCCCCTCCTCATCTCTGGCCTCCCAGGTCCCCACAGCCTCCCCTCACCACTGGCTCTTTCCCAAAACCCCAGGGGGTTTCTGCCCAGGCCTGCCCCTGCCCTCCCCTGCTCAAACCTTTCCTGGCTCTCCATCACCCACAGTGGAGGTTCATAATCCCTTATCCCAAATCCCTGAAGGCACACATTTCAGAACTTTCCAGATTTTAGAAAAGCAGTGGGTGTACCCACTGTTACATAACACTCCTAGTGGAATCTGGGGGAGCATGTCATAAATCAAAGCCTTTAATAATTCAGTAGCAAACACAGTGACACATTTAATGGGACAAGCCAAGGCCATTAGTGGCTTCATACTGGTTCACAATAATCATGTAGCCAGAGAGTTTATGCTGAACCAAGGTCAGCCCTTTCAGCTTCCTGAGATGTCTGGTTTCCCGAACAACAGAAGCCCAGTGCCACAGCCAGGCTCCGGGAGCCCTTTCTGAGCTGCCCCCACCCACTGCTCTTGTCTCATGTTCCTCCAGCATAGATGGTCCCTAAAATACACCGGGCACAGCCCCGCTTCCGAACCTTCGCTGGTCTAAACTCTAGTGGTCATTCAGGACCCGGTTCAGTCCCAGCTCCTCCAGGAAACATTCTTGG
The DNA here is from genome assembly GCA_003697995.1 of Taxidea taxus jeffersonii. Classification (NCBI taxonomy): domain Eukaryota; kingdom Metazoa; phylum Chordata; class Mammalia; order Carnivora; family Mustelidae; genus Taxidea; species Taxidea taxus. The sequence goes on from ML105795.1 coordinate 22,371, forward strand.
ATGATACCCCAGCCCACAAGCAGGGCTTCTCACTCAAGGGTGCCCCAGCCCGACCCTGCCTGTGATGTGGTTGTCCATTTCTCCCATGTGAGCTAGTGTCCTGCCCAGACAGTACCCTCCTGAGCGCCCCTGCACCCTGCAAGCCTGGCCTAGCACAGAACCCCCTTTGGAGGGCACCAGTACTGCCCACCATGTGCCGTTTGGTCACCACGGTTACCTATGGGCCTGGTCCCCGGACAAACAGGCCCCGTGGCACCAGGTGCAGGCCCCAGACTGGTTACAAGCTTCGGGTGAGGGCAGCAGGCGGCAAGGGTCAAGGGGCAAGGTCAGGGCCAGTAGGCGGCCCAAGGCCACGCCCCCGAAGCCCCCTGAGAGGTACAGGCGGCCCCCTACCGCCGCCACAGCATGGGCCACGGACTCCTCCATCGGGGCCCCCACGGAGGCTGGGCCTGGGAAAAGACAGACTGTTCAGAGACTCAGGGAAGACAGCCCCACGAAGAGGCCAGTCAGAGAGGGACACTGAGCACAGCAATGGACTGGGGACCATAGAGACGGACAGACGGAGAATATACGTAAGGCCAGACAGAGCAAAAGAACACAGATGGCAAGACAAGAGAGTGAGAGACAAACAGGAAAAGGAATCAGAAAGAATAGAATAAGGAAAGGGACCAAGCTTTTGGAACCCAAGGGAGGAGGTCCCACGTGGGGAAGGCGCCAGATGCTACTGCATCGTCAATTTCACAACCGTTCCTTTTCTTATGTGAATTTCACCTCAAGTCTGTAAAATCCTCCAGAAAAGGGGGCGCCTGGGTGGCTCAGTGGGTTAAGCCTCTGCCTTCAGCTTAGGTCATGATCCCAGGGTTCTGGGATCAACCCCCCATCAGGCTCCCCACTCAGTGGGGAGCCTGCCTCTCCCTTTGGTGCTCCCCCTTGGTTTCTTTCTCACTCTTTCTCAAAAAAATAAATGAAATCTTCTTAAAAATTAAAAAAAAATTTTTTTCTTTCTTTATTTTCCCCTGGAGCATTTTAAATTTTTTTTTAATTTTTAAGAAGATTTCTTTTTTTTTTTTTTTTTTGAAAAAGGGTTTTTTTTTCATATCTCAAAAAAAAAAATAAATGAAATCTTCTTAAAAATTGAAAAAAAATTTTTTTAAATGCTCCAGGGTGGGACGCCTGGGTGGCTCAGTTGGTTAGGTGGCTGCCTTTGGCTCAGGTCATGATCCCAGCATCCTGGGATCGAGTTCCGCATCGGGCTCCTTGCTCAGCAGTGAGCCTGCTTCTCCCTCTGCCTCTGCCTGCCACTCTGCCTGTGCTCGCTCCTGCACTCTCTGACAAATAAATAAATAAAATCTTTAAAAAAAAAAATGCTCCAGGGGAAAATAAAGAAAAAGTCACAGAGCAGTTAACAAGATAGATTAAGGGCAAAAGGGAATTAGAGACTGAGGGCCAGAGAGAGAACCAAAACGGAAAAGGCCCAGAGGCATACACAGTCACGTGGGGAAGCAAAACAGACAAGATCCAAGCCCCTTTCTGGCCTCTCAACAACAGACTGGAAAGAAACACCCCCACATATAATAGTGGTGTCTCCAGAGAGCAGGATGATGAGGATTTTTTCCTTTTTATTTCACCAATGATATACAATGGCTGTTATTACTTTTTTTTGTAAGACTTTATTTATTTTTTTGACAGAGACGGAACACAAGCAGGGGGAGCAGTAGAGGTAGAAGAAGACTCCCCACTGAGCAGGGAGCCCAATGTGGGGCTCTATCCCAAGACCCTGGGGTCATGACCTGAGCCAAAAGCAGATGCTTAAGACTGAGCCACCCAGATGCCCCTATTATTACTTTTATAATCAAAACAATAAATAAACTTCCCAAGAAAAGGAAGGCAGACATCTCTGTGGGTATTTAGGTAACAGAGAGGAAAGCAGCTTTGCCGGGGGGTCTAATGGGGCCAGAGGGACTCCGGATGAGTGGGGTCCTAGGACAGGGCCAGGGCTCCTGCGGGATGTCCCCGGGGCCCCTCGGGGGGGGGGG